>CM065720.1:3381019-3393519 GCA_033310375.1 Conus canariensis
ATGTAATACTGTGTATCCATTCATATGCATGGGAATAAGAATCGCCTTTCTACTTACATATATGTAATACTGTGTATCCATTCATATGCATGGGAATAGAATCGCCTTTCTACTTACATATATGTAATACTGTGTATCCATTCATATGCATGGGAATAAGAATCGCCTTTCTACTTACATATATGTAATACTGTGTATCCATTCATATGCATGGGAATAAGAATCGCCTTTCTACTTACATATATGTAATACTGTGGATCCATTCATATGCATGGGAATAAGAATCGCCTTTCTACTTACATATATGTAATACTGTGGATCCATTCATATGCATGGGAATAAGAATCGCCTTTCTACTTACATATATGTAATACTGTGGATCCATTCATATGCATGGGAATATGAATCGCCTTTCTACTTACATATATGTAATACTGTGGATCCATTCATATGCATGGGAATAAGAATCGCCTTTCTACTTACATATATGTAATACTGTGGATCCATTCATATGCATGGGAATATGAATCGCCTTTCTACTTACATATATGTAATACTGTGGATCCATTCATATGCATGGGAATAAGAATCGCCTTTCTACTTACATATATGTAATACTGTGGGATCCATTCATATGCATGGGAATAAGAATCGCCTTTCTACTTACATATATGTAATACTGTGGATCCATTCATATGCATGGGAATAAGAATCGCCTTTCTACTTACATATATGTAATACTGTGTATCCATTCATATGCATGGGAATATGAATCGCCTTTCTACTTACATATATGTAATACTGTGTATCCATTCATATGCATGGGAATAAGAATCGCCTTTCTACTTACATATATGTAATACTGTGTATCCATTCATATGCATGGGAATAAGAATCGCCTTTCTACTTACATATATGTAATACTGTGTATCCATTCATATGCATGGGAATAAGAATCGCCTTTCTACTTACATATATGTAATACTGTGTATCCATTCATATGCATGGGAATAAGAATCGCCTTTCTACTTACATATATGTAATACTGTGTATCCATTCATATGCATGGGAATAAGAATCGCCTTTCTACTTACATATATGTAATACTGTGTATCCATTCATATGCATGGGAATAAGAATCGCCTTTCTACTTACATATATGTAATACTGTGTATCCATTCATATGCATGGGAATAAGAATCGCCTTTCTACTTACATATATGTAATACTGTGTATCCATTCATATGCATGGGAATAAGAATCGCCTTTCTACTTACATATATGTAATACTGTGTATCCATTCATATGCATGGGAATATGAATCGCCTTTCTACTTACATATATGTAATACTGTGTATCCATTCATATGCATGGGATAAGAATCGCCTTTTACTTACATATATGTAATACTGTGTATCCATTCATATGCATGGGAATAAGAATCGCCTTTCTACTTACATATATTAATACTGTGTATCCATTCATATGCATGGGAATAAGAATCGCCTTTTACTTACATATATGTAATACTGTGTATCCATTCATATGCATGGGAATAAGAATCGCCTTTCACTTACATATATGTAATACTGTGTATCCATTCATATGCATGGGAATAAGAATCGCCTTTCTACTTACATATATGTAATACTGTGTATCCATTCATATGCATGGGAATAAGAATCGCCTTTCTACTTACATATATGTAATACTGTGTATCCATTCATATGCATGGGAATAAGAATCGCCTTTCTACTTACATATATGTAATACTGTGTATCCATTCATATGCATGGGAATAAGAATCGCCTTTCTACTTACATATATGTAATACTGTGTATCCATTCATATGCATGGGAATAGAATCGCCTTTCTACTTACATATATGTAATACTGTGTATCCATTCATATGCGGAATAAGAATCGCCTTTCTACTTACATATATGTAATACTGTGTATCCATTCATATGCATGGGAATAAGAATCGCCTTTCTACTTACATATATGTATACTGTGTATCCATTCATATGCATGGGAATAAGAATCGCCTTTCTACTTACATATATGTAATACTGTGTATCCATTCATATGCATGGGAATAAGAATCGCCTTTCTACTTACATATATGTAATACTGTGTATCCATTCATATGCATGGGAATAAGAATCGCCTTTCTACTTACATATATGTAATACTGTGTATCCATTCATATGCATGGGAATAAGAATCGCCTTTCTACTTACATATATGTAATACTGTGTATCCATTCATATGCATGGGAATAAGAATCGCCTTTCTACTTACATATATGTAATACTGTGTATCCATTCATATGCATGGGAATAAGAATCGCCTTTCTACTTACATATATGTAATACTGTGTATCCATTCATATGCATGGGAATAGAATCGCCTTTCTACTTACATATATGTAATACTGTGTATCCATTCATATGCATGGGAATAAGAATCGCCTTTCTACTTACATATATGTAATACTGTGTATCCATTCATATGCATGGGAATAAGAATCGCCTTTCTACTTACATATATGTAATACTGTGTATCCATTCATATGCATGGGAATAAGAATCGCCTTTCTACTTACATATATGTAATACTGTGATCCATTCATATGCATGGGAATAAGAATCGCCTTTCTACTTACATATATGTAATATGTGATCCATTCATATGCATGGGAATAAGAATCGCCTTTCTACTTACATATATGTAATACTGTGATCCATTCATATGCATGGGAATAAGAATCGCCTTTCTACTTACATATATGTAATACTGTGTATCCATTCATATGCATGGGAATAAGAATCGCCTTTCTACTTACATATATGTAATACTGTGTATCCATTCATATGCATGGGAATAAGAATCGCCTTTCTACTTACATATATGTAATACTGTGTATCCATTCATATGCATGGGAATAAGAATCGCCTTTCTACTTACATATATGTAATACTGTGTATCCATTCATATGCATGGGAATAGAATCGCCTTTCTACTTACATATATGTAATACTGTGTATCCATTCATATGCATGGGAATAAGAATCGCCTTTCTACTTACATATATGTAATACTGTGTATCCATTCATATGCATGGAATAGAATCGCCTTTCTACTTACATATATGTAATACTGTGTTCCATTCATATGCATGGGAATAAGAATCGCCTTTCTACTTACATATATGTAATACTGTGTATCCATTATATGCATGGGAATAGAATCGCCTTTCTACTTACATATATGTAATACTGTGTATCCATTCATATGCATGGGAATAGAATCGCCTTTCTACTTACATATATGTAATACTGTGTATCCATTCATATGCATGGGAATAGAATCGCTTTCTACTTACATATATGTAATACTGTGTATCCATTTATATGCATGGGAATAGAATCGCCTTTCTACTTACATATATGTAAACTGTGTATCCATTCTAGCAGGGATAAGAATCGCCTTTTTTACATATATGTATACTGTTATCATTCATTGCATGGAATGATCGCCTTTCTACTTATTTGTAATACTGGTATCCATTATATGCATGGAATAGAATCCTTTCTACTTACATATTGTAATACTGTTATCCATTCATATGCATGGGAATAGAATCGCCTTTCACTTACATATATGTAATACGTGTATCCATTCATATGCATGGGAATAAAACCCTTCTACTTACAATATGTAATACTGTGTATCCATCATATGCATGGGAATAGAATCGCCTTCTACTTACATATATGTAATACTGTGTATCATTATATGCTGGAATAAATCGCCTTTCACTTCAATAGTATACTGTGTATCCATTATTGATGGAATAGAATCGCTTCTACTTACATTTATGTAATAGTGTACCATTATTGCATGGGAATAGAATCGCTTTCTACTTACATATATGTAATACTGTGTATCCATTCATATGCATGGAATAAGAATCGCTTTCTACTTAATATATGTTCGTGTATCCATTCATATGCTGGATAGAATCGCCTTTCTACTTACATTTTGTAATACTGGATCATTATTGATGGAATAAGAATCGCCTTCTACTTAATATAGTATACTGTGTATCCATTCATATGCATGGGAATAGAATCGCCTTTCTACTTACATATATGTAATACTGTGTATCCATTCATATGCATGGGAATAAAATGCTTTTACTTACATATATGTATATGTGTATCCATTCATATGCATGGGAATAAGAATGCCTTTCTACTTACATATAGTAATACTGTGATCCATTCATATGCATGGGAATAAGAATCGCCTTCACTTACAATAGTAATACTGTGATCATTCATATGCATGGAAAGAATCGCCTTCATAACATATATGTAATATGTGATCCATTATATGCATGGGAATGAATCCCTTTCTACTTACATATTGTAATATGTACCATTCAATGCATGGAATAGATCGCCTTTCTATTACATATATGTAATACTGTGTATCCTTCATATGCAGGAATAAAATCGCTTACTTACTATATGTAATACTGTGTATCCATTATATGCTGGGAATAAGATCGCCTTTCTACTACACATAGTAAACTGTGTATCCATTCATATGCATGGGAATAAGAATCGCCTTTCTACTTACATATATGTAATACTGTGTATCCATTCATATGCATGTGAATAAGAATCGCCCTTTCTACTTACATATATGTAATACTGTGTAATCCATTATATGCATGGGAATAAGAATCGCCTTTCTACTTACATATATGTAATTCTGTGTATCCATTATATGCATGGGAATAAGAATCGCCTTTCTACTTACATATATGTAATACTGTGTATCCATTCATATGCATGGGAATAAGAATCGCCTTTCTACTTACATATATGTAATACTGTGTATCCATTCATATGCATGGGAATAAGAATCGCCTTTCTACTTACATATATGTAATACTGTGTATCCATTTATATGCATGGGAATATGAATCGCCTTTCTACTTACACATATGTCACACTGTGTATCCATTTGTACAATTTCTAGGCACGAATGGATCTTTTTGTGTTCTCATAGACCCAAGCGTAGTAGAGATTAATTTTATTGCTTTATGCATCTTCCCCCCCCCCCCCCCCCCCCTATTCTGAATGCTTACAAGTGCCTTGTAATTGATTGAATGATTTTGCTCAAATTCACACTACGCTTGTAGTTTCTGTTATAAATCCTTAAAAGGTTTATGGCA
Source organism: Conus canariensis (assembly GCA_033310375.1). Taxonomy (NCBI): domain Eukaryota; kingdom Metazoa; phylum Mollusca; class Gastropoda; order Neogastropoda; family Conidae; genus Conus; species Conus canariensis. The sequence goes on from CM065720.1 coordinate 3,386,271, forward strand.
CACACACACACACACACACACACACACACACACCCCGCGCGCAAGCGCACACGCACGCACGGACACATACACACACACACACACACACACACCACACACACACACACACGCTCGTGCACGTGTGCACGCATGCACTCACACGACGCACTCATACGCACACACCGCACCAACAAAATGCCAGTATAATATGTAATGTAATATGCTGAAGCACACTCTCCATTCTCAGAGGTTGAACGTTATTTCCCTACGCCAGATGATCCACTATTGATGGCTACAATAAAACAAACACAACTGAAATGTGTTTGGTATGAGGTTAAAAGCCAATTGTTCTGGAAATGCCCGTTTTCTTTCAATAGATTATATTAACAAAGTAATATTAACGCCTGTCTCTGTGTAAGTGAGCCCAAACCAATTTCCTGTTGTTGGAGAGTAGGAGACGCTGGCTGTCTGGTTTTGCCGTGTTACACTCCCACTCTCTCCTACCCCCCCCCCCCCCTCCATAACAGCGCCTCTCTCAGCCTTCCCCGCCTTCCCTTTGATTAAATCTGAAAGATACTGATCAGTTGATTGAAAAAATGAAACTGTGACACGATAGGTCTTGAGTGTAGGCTGCTTTAAGGAAAACAACGTATAGAATAAAATAAATAAACCTTGCAGAATTATATTTTAACCTTTAGACTGTAAAGCATAAAATTACCTTAAATATATCAGAACTTAAATTCATAGATATAACATACTTGACATATGGAAGTTGTTGGTCAGAAAAAATCGATACTCTCAGACGCAGCCAGTCAGCAAATTTCGGTCAACTATTTATGGCTTCAAAAGTATTCATGTGTGTTTTTTTTTTTTTTTTTTTTTTTTTTTTTTTTTTTTAAATCTTTTTTCCAATTTTGATAAACACTGTTTCCTCAAATCAACATGAACAAGTAAAATCAAACACGACGGAAAATCTTTCGTATATCTGAACCAATTCTGATATAAGATCTTTTATAAAATAATCCTTATAGATATGTTTTATCCAGATACGCGTGTCCAATGACGACCATTATCTCTTAGACTATCAATTGTATGAAACAATTCAATTTTTGTTTAAGATATTACTGAAAACTCAGAACTTAAAATTTGTAAAGAAAGAGTACGCTGCGAAGTTTTGTTCCCCTTACAAATAAGAATAATGCACAAATACTAACTTGTTTGACAAGTCTGAAAACGCAATGGTTTACTGACCCGCCCAGAAGTCTGGTTATTAGATAAAAGTTGTCAGAAGAACGATAACTGTGCAAGGCAAACCGACGGAAGCTGGGAATTGAAAATGGCCGGTCAGTTTCTGGACACTATCTTTATATTCTTGCTCCAGAGTTTCACGGCAACAGGATTTGCATTACGTCATACTAAGACTTCCTCAACATTGCAAGAAACCTCGGAAGACATCGCAAAACTTCTTGAGAGACATTCATTCCTACAGTTCGCGTCACTATCACAATTGGGAAAAGGGCTTTGCTACATTTTACATTTTCGGCCGGAATTTGTTTGGCATCCGACCTAACTGGCAGCTGCCAGCAAGTGTCATTTCCGTGCCCTTTCCAACTGAACATTTCCTCTGTTAGTCTGTCTCTCTGTCTATCCAGTTGTCCGTCCGCCTGTCTGTCTATCTATCTGTCTGTCTCTTTCTCTCGATGTGTGTGTGTGTGTGTGTGTGTGTGTGTGTGTGTGTGTGTGTGTGTGTGTGTGTGTGTGTGTGTGTGTGTGTATGTGTGTGTGTGTGTACAACCATGAGTTAATCTGACAATAAATTGGTTTCAGTCAGTGTGTGTGTGTGTGTGTGTGTGTGTGTGTGTGTGTGTGTGTGTGTGTGTGTGTGTGTGTGTGTGTGTGTGTGTGCCCGCGCGCGCGCGTTTAAATTGTGAGCAGTATGGTCTTGAAACTTAGAAGATGGGGTGTAGCGTATATGGACAAATCCACATACAGCTACACCTCCTTGATGTAGACTAGTCCACATACAGCTATACCTCCTTGATGTAGACTAGTCCACATACAGCTATACCTCCTTGATGTAGACTAGTCCACATACAGCTACACCTCCTTGAGGTAGACTAGTCCACATGCAGCCACAATTCCTTGATAAAACTGAAAGTGAAACTCTGATGATGGTGAAAAACGACGAATTAGTGTGTTTTTCTTTAAAAAGGAGAAAGATATGGGTCCAGTGTAATCCTGATATTCAGAAGACATCTCTGTAGAGTCCATGACTATCCCTGAGATGGACGACACGTCAGACGAACAGACAGCTCAGGTTAACAAGGGCACCACAGAAGTCTTGTCAAGTTGCACGTCGGTGCTAGCCGCATGCCTCTGGTACATATTGTCTCAGTCTGCCTTCTTTCTTCCACTGGGTACGTTGTGTGGTACATTTTGTCTCAGTCTGCCTTCTTTCTTACACTGGGTACTTTGTGTGGTACATATTGTCTCAGTCTGCCTTCTGTCTTCCACTGGGTACGTTGTGTGGTACATGTTGTCTCAGTCTTCCTTCTTTCTTCCACTGGGTACGTTGTGTGGTACATGTTGTCTCAGTCTGCCTTCTTTCTTCCACTGGGTACGTTGTGTGGTACATGTTGTCTCAGTCTTCCTTCTTTCTTCCACTGGGTACGTTGTGAGGTACATGTTGTCTCAGTCTTCCTTCTTTCTTCCACTGGGCACGTTGTGTGGTACATGTTGTCTCAGTCTCCCTTCTTTCTTCCACTGGGTACGTTGTGTGGTACATATTGTCTCAGTCTTCCTTCTTTCTTCCCAAAAGGCACGTTGTGTGGCCGAAGAAACTGGGAATCCAAAGCTGTTCACAGTTCTCCACGCTGGTGGAGAATAAAAATCACATGGGAGATAACTTAATCTGGTCCTCATTCTATTTGCGCGGATCTTGCGCATGCCAGTACAACCCCTTTCCGGTGGTGGGTGTCGTCTCCTATAGTGGAGAGGGTCATTGTTGATGGGAGACATTCAATGGAAGAGTGGTCTGGGATTGGAATGTCTTCTGACTCTCTGCTGGTGTCTGGAAGAAAACAGAAGACATTGTTGTACAGAACGAACAGTCAATATCAACTCAGAAGACACTGCTGTACAGAACCAACAGTCAATATCAACTCTTTGTGCATATGTTGAGTCTGGACAACAACAACAACAGCAAAATGTGAAACTTGCATAGTTTGGTTCCTCAAAAAAGTTAAAGTTTGGACACGGCTTTTGCATTTTTGAGTCTGTAAAATATCTGACATTTTTTTACTGCAAAAAAATAAGAAGACGAAGACAGCGCCTAAAACTCATTTTCAATACCTTGCAGAACTGCCTACTTAACCTCCTGTCTGTTAGGTCCCCTCCCCCCCTCCCCCCCTCTCTCTCTCTCTCTCTCTCTCTCTCTCTCTCTCTTCTCGATTTTGTCTGTCTGTTGCTCTGTCTGTCTGTCTCTCCTGTCTGTCTGTCTTCCCGCTGTCTGTCTGTCTGTCTGTCTCTCCTGTCTGTCTGTCTGTCTGTCTGTCTGTCTGTCTCTCCTGTCTGTCTGTCTCTCCTGTCTGTCTTCTGTCTGTCTGTCTGTCTGTCCTGTCTGTCTGTCTGTCTGTCTGTCTGTCTCTCCTGTCTGTCTGTCTGTCTGTCTGTCTCTCCTGTCTGTCTGTCTGTCTGTCTCTCCTGTCTGTCTGTCTGTCTGTCTGTCTGTCTCTCCTGTCTGTCTGTCTGTCTGTCTCTCCTGTCTGTCTGTCTGTCTGTCTGTCTGTCTCTCCTGTCTGTCTGTCTGTCTGTCTGTCTCTCCTGTCTGTCTGTCTGTCTGTCTGTCTGTCTGAAGATCTGTCTATCTTCCTCGTTCCCTCCTCTGCTCCTTCCCCCCCCCCTTCCCCCCTCCCCCCCCCCCTTCCCAAGCCCTTCCTCTCACCCTCGCTGACTCTGTGATTGTATTCCAGACTGCGATCAGATAACTTGTCTGTTGCCATGTTTGTACTGTATTTTTTTCTTCCAGCTTCTCTCTCTCTCTCTCTCTCTCTCTCTCTCTCTCTCTCTCTCTTGTGTGTGTGTGTGTGTGTGTGTGTGTGTGTGTGTGTGTGTGTGTGTGTGTGTGTGTGTGTGTGTGTGCACGCGCGCGCGCACGTGGGCGTTCAAATGATGAATTGCGTTTCACTATGTAGTCTACATTTAGGTGCAACTGTATCTTCTCGACTGCAAGAGAAAACGCGTACGTCCCCATGATTGTCTAATTTATCTTCAGCACTATGGAGACCGTCTGTGGTGTAGAGAATGCAATGTTTGTGGTGTAGAGAATGCAGTGTCTGTGGTGTAGAGAATGCAATGCGAGAGACAGACCATCAGATTGCAATGTAAACCGCCAGATGGGGAAAAAAAACGAAAATAGGAGGAGGACGAGGTGGAAGAAAAGGAGCAGCAGCAGCAACACAAAAAGAAGACAATGAAAAGGAAGAATCAGAGAGAGGAGGAGGAGAAGAAGGGAAATGGTATCAAGGAGCGTGGGAGAAGGAGGAGAAGAAGAAGAAGAAGAAGAAGAAAGAAAGAAGAAAAAAGAAGAAGAAGAAGAAGAAGAAGAAGAAGAGGGTGAAGAAGAAGAAAATCACGTCAATGCTAATTCAAAAAAAGAACACCTCCATGCGCAGGCATTTCACTCAAGACGAACTTACGACATTAATGCTGTTACTGTTATTGCTGCTACTGTTCTTACAACTTTTACTGCTACTTCTATTACTACTGCTACTGCTGCTGCTGCTGCTGCTGCTGCTGCTGCTGCTACTATGATTACTACTACTACTACTGCTGCTGCTGCTGTTGCTGCTGCTGCTGCTGCTACTACTACTACTACTACTGCTGCTGCTGCTGTTGTTGCTGCTGCTTGCTACTATGATTACTATCTACTACTACTGCTGCTGCTGCTGTGTGTTGCTGCTGCTGCTGCTACTACTACTACTACTACTGTGCTGCTGCTGTTGTTTGCTGCTGCTGCTGCTACTATACTACTACTGCTGCTGCGCTCTATTTGCTGCTGCTGCGCTCCTGCTGCTACTGCTCCTACTACTACTACACTACTACTACTACTACTACTACTACTACTACTACTACTACTACTACGTGTCGATGTCATATATTAATGATAATATCAATTGCCTTTTCGTGACTTGCAGAAGACTTCTTTGAAACCGCATCAATGAAAGCGAAAGATCAGTATGTATAAAGTGACCACTGTGGATGTTTACGGCTTTTCTTGCAATCCGTCCCCAGGCCTTGCTGATATCCACTTTTGAAGCGTAGAAAAATATTGCGCTGGGGTGAGGGGAAGGGTCGGAGAAGGGGGAAAAAGAAAAAAAAAAAAAAAAAAAAAAAAAATTCTGTTTCCAAATAAACACGAGTCAGCCATGTTTCTGAGATTCTTTTACCGTCAATGGACAGACCCGACATGGCTCACGGTCCGGTGGACTATCTTTTTTTTTTCTGGACAGGAAAAAAGTTTCTTATAAAGAAGCACACCTAAGCTGGACACATTGCTTGCTATCTGTTGCCGGTTCAGATGCTAGATTCGCAGCGTCAAAGATTCGTAGCGTCAAAGATTCGTAGCGTGGAGAGAGGAAATGGGAACAGAAAAAAAAGCTGTTCTTAGTTCTTGGCGCCGCTGAAGGGCGCTTAAAGCCGTTAAACCGGATCGGAATTCCTCACCACACGTGCCCGGATGCTGCGTATGTAAATAGGATTTCTTCTAGTGGAGTGAACTCCCTTTGTGGAGCGGATCGTTTAAGGCGTGGGGAGGGACATTCGATGGAAGAATGCCTGGATTGGAATAGATTTTTTTCACTCTTCACACAGACGGCACGAAAACAGCTGGTGTACAAGCCAAGTAACCGAATCGGCAGCCTTCTTCAAACATTGAATTCAGAAAACCAGTTTCTGGCGTAAAGTGCTTGGCCTGGTTAAAAACATAAACGTCTTCGAAGCCATGAAAGCCAAACTACGATCTGTTTTGTGCCAGACGCCGTGCTGCTGTCTTTAGCCAAACTACGATCTGTTTTGTGCTAGACGCCGTGTTGCTGTCTGTAGCCAAACTACGATCTGTTTTGTGCTAGACGCCGTGTTGCTGTCTGTAGCCAAACTACGATCTGTTTTGTGCTAGACGCCGTGTTGCTGTCTGTAGCCAAACTACGATCTGTTTTGTAGGCTACCAGACGCCGTGTTGCTGTCGTTAGCGTGCAGGGTACACGGTGGGACGGCGGTCGTGGGTTTGAGTGTAGTTAGTGGCCAGACAATTCTTGTCTGTCAGGCCATTTGTAGGTGGTGTCCCGCGTATATTGGATCAGATTATGCATACTGAAAATCAACAAAGCACCTCGACATCAGTGCAGCATGTCCTCTGGTGGGTTGCCTCATGACGAATCCCCATTGATTTCTCCTTAGAGACTATCGTAAATGAAACTGCCACATCACGAACTAGAGGTGGCTATACAAATGGGATGTGGAAAAAGTCGAATGAGCCTGATATTACCGAAAGGGCATGGAAAATGGGTGTGTGCGTGGAAGGGGGGGGGGGAGGGGGGGGAGGCTCGGTGCCCGACTAAAAGATTCATCCGTCACTGTAGTTTGAACAGAGATTCCAGTGAAACGCTGATGCTTGGCGATTCGTCTTGAAGCGTTCTTTGTTCAAGTGGAAGCAACACGTGGATGCCGTTAAATTGAGTTGACGCTGAAATCAAAGTGATCTACATATAGCATCCACAGGGTCTATCTACATATAGCATCCACAGGGTCTATCTACATATAGCATCCACAGGGTCTTATGATTCAATTTCCTGCTCCGAGACATCACTACACAATGCTGAACGTGTATGTGTGTTCTCTGGGTTTTTTTTTTTTAAAGAGCATCTTTAAAGAAGAAAGATAAGGAGGAGGAGGATGGAGCGAAAGACGACAAAGAGAGAGGAGACAGTGCCATTGACATGTGGGTTCGAGAGGTGTCAGCATCACCGATGTATGGATTCTGCCCCTGATCGTATAAAATATTTGAGCGGTGGACAGTAAATCTGCCGGAGCAAAAACATCTAAACACTAACTACGATAAAAAAAAAGAAGATCAAAACGCTATTGACTAGTTATAACTCCTGACGTCATTTCCTTCCTACAACAGCTCAATAAATGAGTAAGTGAATAGTGGTAGAAGAAGGAGGAGGAGGGGGGGGGGGGGGGGGGGGGCAGAGAAGCGGCAGAGGTGCAA
>CM065720.1:3398519-3403519 GCA_033310375.1 Conus canariensis
GTGCGTGCACACACGGAACCTCGGTTTATAGTCTCATTCGAAGGACTGTATGGCAAATGGAGTCCGAACCAATGTTAACTCCGAGGGAAAAATCCCCCTGTACCGAAACGGCCCGGCGGAGATTCGAACCCGCAACCCCAGGATCACCAAGATTACGAGTCCGGCGCTCTACCAGCTGAGCTATTCTGGCCCATTGCAAACTTTGAGGAACTTGGATCCAGATCTGAGGCATTTTAAATATGTTTATTAAAAACAAAACGATGATCATTGTCTTTTTTCCTCAAAGACATTGCACAGACCGATTTTGACTATCTGTCATCCCTTGTGTGATTCCCACCCACCTATGCCACAGGGCTTTAAACTACCTGAAGGTTGAACTTAAGTTGGTTTCAGGGCCAGCTTGAGTAAATGCCCCCGCCCCTCCCCTTCCATCGTTCACTGGAACTATTTCTTTGTTTGCTTTTATTCTGTCTGTCTGTCTGTCTCTCTCTCTCTGTGCCTGTGTCTGTTCCTCTGTCTCTCTGTCGACAACTTTCTCTTTCGGTATCTCTTTGTCACCATCTCTATCTCTATCTCTTTGCCTTGCAGCCCACCCCACTCTAAACCTCTCTCTCTCTCTCTCAGTGTGCGTGCGTGCGCGCGCGCGCGTGTATGTGTGTGTGTGTGTGTGTGTGTGTGAGAGAGAGAGAGAGAGAGAGGGCTTGGTAGCAGATCTCCTTCCGAGAAGACTCCTGCTGAAAGGCAAGTGTTCCGGACCCGAACTCCTATACTCTCAGATGGCCGGTCTCGAACTCCTATATTGTGAGATGGCCGGCCATGAACTCCTATACTCTGAGATGGCCGGCTATGAACTCCTATACTCTGAGATGGCCAGCCATGAACTCCTATACTGTGAGATGGCCGGCCATGAACTCCTATACTGTGAGATGGCCGGCCATGAACTCCTGTACCTTGAGATGGCCGGCCCCGAACTCCTATACCCTGAGATGGCCGGCCCCGAACTCCTATACTCTGAGATGGCCGGCCATGAACTCCTATACTCTGAGATGGCCGGCCATGAACTCCTATACTGTGAGATGGCCGGCCATGAACTCCTATACTTGAGATGGCCGGCCATGAACTCCTATACTCTGAGATGCCGCCATGAACTCCTATACTGTGAGATGGCCGGCCATGAACTCCTATACTGTGAGATGACCGGCCATGAACTCCTTACTGTGAGATGGCCGGCAATGAACTCCTATACTGAGATGGCCGGCCATGAACTCCTATACTGTGAGATGGCCGGCCATGAACTCCTATACTGTGAGATGGCCGGCCATGAACTCCTATACTGTGAGATGGCCGGCCATGAACTCCTATACTGTGAGATGGCCGGCAATGAACTCCTATACCCTGAGATGGCCGGCCATGAACTCCTATACTGTGAGATGGCCGGCAATGAACTCCTATACTGTGAGATGGCCGGCTATGAACTCCTATACTCTGAGATGGCCGGCAATGAACTCATATACTGTGAGATGGCCGGCCATGAACTCCTATACTGTGAGATGGCCGGCCATGAACTCCTATACTCTGAGATGGCCGGCCATGAACTCCTATACTCTGAAATGGCCGGGCCGTTTACAGGTCATCACTCCCGGATGCCCTTCTGCTGCCGTTTTGTTTCCTGTCGCTTCTGGGATTCGAACTCGCCATTTTGTTTGGCTGGTTAGCGTCTCCAGACGTGCTGTTTTTAGACGGATATCTTAGCCACATGGCTATCGGACACCTGTTCTGTGGTGGGAGATTTTAAGCGTTGTGAAGTTTGCGTTTCTTCATCTTCGACCAGATCCATTTGGAACATGTTTCAGCTGCCTCTGCCATTGCCTTTGGGTTTCTGGTCCTCTTCATACCAGAAGTCCCGAGTCGTTTCATGACATTACAGGCAAACTCCTGGCTCCACCCTCTATGGCGAGGACTTACTGGCTCCACCCTCTATGGCGAGGACTTTGGCTCTGAAGCCAGATCCCCCCACCACAACCACTGCTTGACTGGCAGTTGTAGATGTGAGCTTCTCCGTCCTCCTGTCGTATGGCCCAATGAGTTCGATCTGAACAATTTCTTTCAATGAGCCTGCGTGGAACAATACCATGCCTCTTGTCACTCTCCCTGATGATCTTTGGAATTTTTCCAACTGTGGAAGGTTTACTGTGCATTCCAAGTCATCTGTTCACCCACTAAGCCATGCCTCCATGCTCTTGATCTCACGGCTGTTTGTGGCCTCTCGCCGTGTACGTGATCGTTTCCGGACTGGTGGAGTAGTGTTTCCATTTGGAGTGTTAATTACATAGGCGATCTCCATTCGCACATAGTCGTGCCTCAGTGTGTACTTTCTCTGGGTTAGCATTGCTTTGCAGAAACTTAGGACATGTTCCACTGTCTTCTGTGACAGAGTAGACACGTCGAGTCATTTGATGTTCTCCATTTCACCATGTTTGAATCCGAGAGCAAGAGGTCATACAAAGATCTGAGGATGAGTTCCAAGAGATGCGTTGTGCATGTGTCACTCCAGCTGAAACCTCGAAGCGCGTTTTCCCACGTTGTCCAGTGCCCCTGTTGGCCTTGCTACACTGCCTCCTGACCTTCTACTGGCATCTTCTTCTGTCTTGATCTTCTCTGTTACCATGTCTCTCTTTGCCTTTCACCACCATTTCAGTTCTGTTTATCCAGTTCCTTGTCTGTTGGTTTGTGTGTGTTCTGTTTTTCTCTCTCCTGATCTTGTGGTTTTCTTTTTCCATGTACCTGCCTTCCGAACTTTTCATGTTCTGCCAGTTTGGGGATGGATTGATTTCACGACCTTGTCTCCAGATTCCTCAAGAATCGTTGGTAATCTTGCTTTCACTTTTGCTTGCCGGCAGTAGAATGTAATGTCAGTGAAACTAGGTAGGACACCAAGCCATTATCGTGTATAATTGTTCATTGTTTGGCCTCCATTGATTTCACTATGCTATTGCTGATATTGTGTTTTTATACGTAGAAGCCTGGGAAGTTTTAGGATAAACAAGAACAGCAGACACCAGACTTGTATTCGCCAGAGAGCCCATTGCTGGTCAGTGAGTTAAAGGCTTTCTTCTGATGTTTGCTTTGTTTTCTTTCTCCTCTGGAATCGTCAAACAATTTTTCAAGGCTCTTGACTGGATGTACTGTTGCAAATGGAATACCTTGGTTGGTTACACGGTACGTGAGTGTATTAACCACTTTTCCTTTTCGCAGGGATAGGCTTCGTTTTGTTTTGTTTTTGTTTGTTTTTGAAAGTCACCCCAGATAATCGTCTAACTGTTTCAGTACTTTGTGTGTATCATCTCTCTCAGTGGAATGCACTTTTGCGTCTACCGTGAGAGCTTTTAGAGGTTGCATTTGGTATCCTTTCCCGAGGTCTGCTGAGCCTGTATCCTTCTAGTCATCTTTTAAGATGACCTTCACTGCCAACGCAAATAATACTGAAGAAATTGCAAAGCCGATTGTAAGAACAACATCCAGATTGATTCATCCTGTTGTGTACTCCTATGTTGAGAACCTCACCGAGAAGCCGTGTAAGTACTTTTTAGAATATTTCTCAGATGTTCCTTGGGATACAATACATCTCTCGGGCCAGTTGAATCATCTGGTGTGGAACTGATCCCTGTGCATTTGTCAGATCGAGCCATACCTTCTTGAGGTCCCCTTTTCTGGTATATCTGTTCACATTGCTTCTAAAATCATAGTGACATGTTCTACACAGCCAGACACGCCTGGAATGCTCCCTTTGCGGACTGGTAAATCGAAAGACTCATTTGCTGTCAGGTTTTTTTTTTTAGCCAGTATAGCTGCCATGAATGAGAAGGCATTTTTCTGAACGTATAGAAGCGATATTGATCTAAACTGGTTGATGGCATTCGAATTTTTGTATTTTGGGAATGTACATTCCATCAGCTATCGTCCGCTGGTCACTGATCTTTAAGTTCCTCTGTGCTGATCTCATGATTTTCTGGAGCCACTTAAGGACATTGGGACATTTCTCATACAGCAGAGAGAACATTCCTTTATTACCAAGCGAAGATTTGGTTTTGGTTTTTCTTACCCACTTTCTTTGTTTCATCCAGCGCTGGTGGCTTGACATTGAGTTTTTTGTTCTGGCAAAGCAACCGCACCAAGCCCATGATTTTAATTGGCCGAGGGTCGGAATACATTTTCCTGAGATGCAGCTTAAGAGTTTGTTTGTCCAACGTGAGTGTCTTTGATTTTGGCTGCTCGAATAGTTTCCTGGGGACCTGGAAGGAGTCTCTGATGAGGCAGTCTTGGGATTTCTTCTTGCTGATTCTGCTTTGTTGACTGCACGGTGCTGCACTTTCAGGTCTTCCCAGAGGTGGTCCAGCCCGTTCTTCACAGCTTCTGAGGCAGCCTTCATCTGTTTCTTCAATCAGTGGGGTTCGTATTGTCTGCGGAGTGATTAATGTGTGCCACGGCTCTAATAAAATACAAAGGATGTCATTATGATAGATTCTGATTACCCCCACCCTCCAAATACACTCACGTTTGATTCTTGACTCCCCTATTTACGTTTAAACCCCAATATAATGCTTTCCAAAAAGCTCAAGATCTAAGGCCTTCATCCTTTCCCCAAATCATTACTTTCAGGGAAAAAAGAAAGACAGAGGGAAAGCAGAAAGAAAGAAAGAAAGAAAGGAAGGAAGAAAGAAAGAAAGGAAGGAAGAAACGAGTGATATGTGGGCTGTCATTTGTCTGCGCGGTACATTTTGTATTCACACCCGAACCCCAGACACCGCCTCTCCCTAATCTGTCTGTCTGTCTGTCTGTCTGTCTGCTTCTCTCTCTCTGATAACGTAGAATGCACTCTTTGGTGTTGGATAGCTAGCGCAATCCTGTCCTTTTGCTTTTACATAACATTTTTTGCGGTTGTTTCTATTCAGCTCATCTCTTCCATTAGAAAGTGACACCCGTGTGTTTATACGGAAAAT
>CM065720.1:3408519-3416019 GCA_033310375.1 Conus canariensis
GTAGCAGGATTGATTGTCTGATCACAGGGATCAATGTCACTCTGTCCTTGTATCTGGTTCTGGCATTGATGATAATCTCACAATCTAAGAAGAGGGACTTTCTGGTTCTGTCAGATTCACTGTCAGCGTTGGAGGCCATAGCTGGCCGCAACCTTCAGCACCCAGAACTTTTACACTTTTTTGAACTTTTGACCAAGTTGAAAGCGGATGGTTACAACATTATTTTGGCTTGGATTCCTGGTCATGTTGGCATTGGAGGGAACGAAATGGTTGATCGTTTAGCCAAGAATGCCACAAGAGAGAAACTGTCCAACATATATATCCCCTGCTCAGATCTGAAACCCAAAATTAACGATTATGTGAGAGACCTCTGGCAGGAGGATTGGAATACACAGACGGATAACAAACTCTTTCAGATCCGTCCAAACCTTAAGGAGTTCCTCCCATCTGCGTCTGGTGGTCGTAAAGAAGAAACAGTTCTGTGCCGGCTGCACACCGGCCATTCGTAGTTTACCCATTCGTACCTTTTAAAGAGTGAAGAAGCTCCGTGGTGCATTCCATGTCATGTGCCACTCACAATGAAACATATTCTTTTAGAGTGTTGGGACTTGCACGATGTGAGACACAAACATTTTACAGCCGAGTCCATGAAAATCCTGTTCAGGGATGTCCCGCCTGACGTGATCTTTGAGTTTTTGAGAGAGATTAACGTTTTTCATCTGATTTAAGATTTTACGGATGAAAGATTTTTAACGAAGTTTCTGGGGCGTTTCTAGAAGATGTCTTTTAAAGAGATGTGTGAAAGGTGTTTTTTTATTTTTTTTTTATTTTTTTTTTATTATTATTTTTTTAAAATGACTTGTGAGTTGATTTTAACGTGGTGACAGCCCTGATGTGGCCCCTTGCGGTCGGCTGGGCTATAAGCAACATTATCTTATCTTATCCACTCTGTCCTTGTATCACAGATTGTTTCTGTAGACAGGGATCGATGTCAATCTGTCCGTTTGTCACAGATTTTTTTCCTGTATGTAGGAATCAATTTCACTCTGCCTTTCTATCGCAGCTTTTTGTGTATATATCCACTCTGTTCTACTTTAACAGCTTTGTCCTTGTACATCTCACTCTGTGCTTTTATAACACTCTCTCTTCACACAGGGATCGATGTCACTCTGTCTTTTCATTACAGCTCTGTTCTCACATAGGAAATAACATCGTTCTTCCCGATCATCATTTTCTCCACACTTGCTAGGATTAACATCACGCTGCACTTTCATCACCCCTTTGACTTCACACAGGGATCCATTTCATTCTGTTCTGCTATTACAGCTTTCTCTTTCCATCAGGACCAGTTCGCTCTTGCTGTTCATTACCACTCTTTCCATCAGGACCAGTTCCCTCTTGCTGTTCATTACCACTCTTTCCATCAGGACCAGTTCCTCTTGCTGTTCATTACCACTCTTTCCATCAGGACCAGTTCCCTCTTGCTGTTCATTACCACTCTTTCCATCAGGACCAGTTCCCTCTTGCTGTTCATTACCACTCTTTCCATCACGACCAGTTCCCTCTTGCTGTTCATTACCACTCTTTCCATCAGGACCAGTTCCCTCTTGCTGTTCATTACCACTCTTTCCATCAGGACCAGTCCACTCTTGCTGTTCATTACCACTCTTTCCATCAGGACCAGTTCACTCTTGCTGTTCATTACCACTCTTTCCATCAGGACCAGTTCACTCTTGCTGTTCATTACCACTCTTTCCATCAGGACCAGTTCCCTCTTGCTGTTCATTATCACTCTTTCCATCAGGACCAGTTCCCTCTTGCTGTTCATTACCACTCTTTCCATCAGGACCAGTTCCTCTTGCTGTTCATTACCACTCTTTCCATCAGGACCAGTTCCCTCTTGCTGTTCATTACCACTCTTTCCATCAGGACCAGTTCACTCTTGCTGTTCATTACCACTCTTTCCATCAGGACCAGTTCACTCTTGCTGTTCATTACCACTCTTTCCATCAGGACCAGTTCCCTCTTGCTGTTCATTACCACTCTTTCCATCAGGACCAGTTCCCTCTTGCTGTTCATTACCACTCTTTCCATCAGGACCAGTTCCTCTTGCTGTTCATTACCACTCTTTCCATCAGGACCAGTTCCCTCTTGCTGTTCATTACCACTCTTTCCATCAGGACCAGTTCCCTCTTGCTGTTCATTACCACTCTTTCCATCAGGACCAGTTCCTCTTGCTGTTCATTACCACTCTTTCCATCAGGACCAGTTCCCTCTTGCTGTTCATTACCACTCTTTCCATCAGGACCAGTTCCCTCTTGCTGTTCATTACCACTCTTTCCATCAGGACCAGTTCCCTCTTGCTGTTCATTACCACTCTTTCCATCAGGACCAGTTCCCTCTTGCTGTTCATTACCACTCTTTCCATCAGGACCAGTTCCCTCTTGCTGTTCATTACCACTCTTTCCATCAGGACCAGTTCCCTCTTGCTGTTCATTACCACTCTTTCCATCAGGACCAGTTCACTCTTGCTGTTCATTACCACTCTTTCCATCAGGACCAGTTCACTCTTGCTGTTCATTACCACTCTTATCCATCAGGACCAGTCCCTCTTGCTGTTCATTACCACTCTTTCCATCAGGACCAGTTCCCTCTTGCTGTTCATTACCACTCTTCCATCAGGACCAGTTCCCTCTTGCTGTTCATTACCACTCTTTCCATCAGGACCATTCCTCTTGCTGTTCATTACACTCTTTCCATCAGGACCAGTTCCCTCTTGCTGTTCATTACCACTCTTTCCATCAGACCAGTTCCCTCTTGCTGTTCATTACCACTCTTTCCATCAGACCAGTTCCCTCTGCTGTTCATTACCACTCTTTCCATCAGGACCAGTTCCTCTTGCTGTTCATTACACTCTTTCCATCAGGACCAGTTCCCTCTTGCTGTTCATTACCACTCTTTCCATCAGGACCAGTTCCTCTTGCTGTTCATTACCACTCTTTCCATCAGGACAGTTCCTCTGTGTCATTACACTCTTTCTCAGGACCAGTTCCCTCTTGCTGTTCATTACCACTTTCCATCAGGACCAGTTCCCTCTTGCTGTTCATTACCACTCTTTCCATCAGACCATTCCCTCTTGCTGTTCATTACCACTCTTTCCATCAGGACCAGTTCCCTCTTGCTGTTCATTACCACTCTTTCCATCAGACCAGTTCCCTCTTGCTGTTCATTACCACTCTTTCCATCAGACCAGTTCCCTCTTGCTGTTCATTACCATCTTCCATCGGACCAGTTCCCTCTTGCTGTTCATTACCACTTTTCCATCAGACCATTCCCTCTTGCTGTCATTACCACTCTTTCCATCAGGACCAGTTCCTCTTGCTGTTCATTACCACTCTTCCATCAGGACCAGTTCCTCTTGCTGTTCATTACCACTCTTTCCATCAGGACCAGTTCCCTCTTGCTGTTCATTACCACTCTTTCCATCAGGACAGTTCCTCTTGCTGTTCATTACCACTCTTTCCATCAGACCAGTTCCTCTTGCTGTTCATTACCACTCTTTCCATCAGGACCAGTTCACTCTTGCTGTTCATTACCACTCTTTCCATCAGGACCAGTTCCCTCTGCTGTTCATTACCACTCTTTCCATCAGGACCAGTTCCCTCTTGCTGTTCATTACCACTCTTTCCATCAGACCAGTTCCTCTTGCTGTTCATTACCACTCTTTCCATCAGGACCAGTTCCCTCTTGCTGTTCATTACCACTCTTCCATCAGGACCAGTTCCCTCTTGCTGTTCATTACCACTCTTTCCATCAGGACCAGTTCCCTCTTGCTGTTCATTACCACTCTTTCCATCAGGACCATTCCCTCTTGCTGTTCATTACCACTTTCCATCAGGACCAGTTCCTCTGCTGTTCATTACCACTCTTTCCATCAGGACCAGTTCCTCTTGCTGTTCATACCACTCTTTCCATCAGGACCAGTTCCTCTTGCTGTCATTACACCTTTCCATCAGGACCAGTTCCTCTTGCTGTTCATTACCACTCTTTCCATCAGGACAGTTCACTCTTGCTGTTCATTACCACTCTTTCCATCAGGACCAGTTCACTCTTGCTGTTCATTACCACTCTTTCCATCAGGACCAGTTCCCTCTGCTGTTCATTACCACTCTTTCCATCAGACCAGTTCACTCTTGCTGTTCATTACCACTCTTTCCATCAGACCAGTTCCTCTTGCTGTTCATTACCACTCTTTCCATCAGGACCAGTTCCCTCTTGCTGTTCATTACCACTCTTTCCATCAGGACCAGTTCCTCTTGCTGTTCATTACCACTCTTTCCATCAGGACCAGTTCCCTCTTGCTGTTCATTACCACTCTTTCCATCAGGACCAGTTCCCTCTTGCTGTTCATTACCACTCTTTCCATCAGGACCAGTTCCCATCTCAGTCTGTCCTTTCATCACGGCTTTGTCGTTATACACATATCGTTCCTACTTTGTAAAGATGATTTTATTCTCACACAGGGATCGATCATACGCTTTCTTTCTGTCATGGGTTTGTCCTTGCATAGGACTCTCTCTCTCTCTCTCTCTCTCTCTCTCTCTCTCTCTCTCTCTCTCTCTCCTTTTATCATGACTTTTTCTTAACTCAGGAACGGATCTCACTCTAGCTTGTCAAAGCCAATCAGTACAAAAGAAGAACGTTCGACTGATCATATGAAACCCTGTTAACGCGCCATATCGACCAATCTTAAAGCTGTACTTTTACCATCTTCAAGCTGTTCTTTTACGGGGTAGTATCGTGAGAAGATCATCATCACCATCATCATCATCATCATCATCATCATCATCATCATCATCATCACCATCATCACCACCACCACCAATCATCATCATCATCATCATCATCATCATCATCATCATCATCATCATCATCGTAGTCGTCGTCATCATCATCATCATCATCATCATCATCATCATCATCATCATCATCATCATCACCATCATCATCATCGTAGTCATCATCATCATCATCATCATCATCATCATCATCATCATCATCATCATCATCATCATCATCGTAGTCATCATCATCATCATCATCATCATCATCATCATCATCGTCATCATCATCATCATCATCATCATCATCATCATCATCATCAACGATCTGGTTCTATCAAAGAATATATCCAGAACGAAAGACTAGACGCCATCCTCATTGTGCTGACCCAGGGAAATGAAACTGCTATGCATGGCCCAAGAACTATCACCAGGACACTAATAACACGACCACATGCATGTAGAGTGTGGGCATCATTTCTAGTCCCATCCCTTGTCATCTGCCTGACGTGGAATTGACCACCACCCTTGTCACCAGGACACTAATAGCACGACCACATGCATGTAGAGTGTGGGCATCATTTCTAGTCCTATCCCTAGTCATCTGCCTGATGTGGAATTGACCACCACCCTTGTCATACAGCGCGAAGTAACCTTACAAAAATAACAAAAGTGATGATGATGATATAATGACAATGATAATCGTGGTGATAATAAAACAGACAGACCTTGGCGATGGATACAAGATGCCTCCTCTCAAGGCCTTCATGGATGACACTACAGTGATTTCATCCAGAGAAGACGAGACATGTCATGTGCTGGAGAGGCTGGACGACATAGTTGCCTCATCCAGAATGAAGTTCAAGCCAAAGAAATCACGGAGTCTCTCACTGAGGAAAGGAAAAGTGGCCGGATCTGTGGTCTTCAGTGTTGCCAACCAGGCCATTCCAACAGTCACAGAAGAACCAGTCAAGAGCCTTGGAAGATGGTATGATGATACGCTGAAAGACACACAAAGAGCAAAAGAAACCAAGCAGATGGCGGAGGAAGGCTTGGAGACCATTGACCAGTGTGGGCTCCCTGGCAAATACAAGGTCTGGTGTCTGCAGTTCATGCTGATACCAAAGCTCCTATGGCCTCTGATGATATACGACATCTGCACCAGCATAGTGGAGGCAATGGAAGCCAAAATCAACAAGTTCACAAGGAAATGGCTTGGTGTCCCACCCTGTCTGACTGACATAGCGCTGTACTGTCGCCAAGCAAAGCTGAAACTACCACTGAAATCCATCCTGGAGGAATACAAAGCAGGGAAGATCAGACTTCAAAGCATGCTGGAGGACTCAGGAGACAAGGTGGTAGAAGCAATCAAGCCCCAGCTGAAGACAGGCAGAAAATGGAAAGTTCAAGAGGCGATGGATTCTACAAAAGAAAGTCTCAAGATCAGAGAAATAACAGGACACACACAGACCAACAGACAAGGACTGGGGGTGACCAAAACTGAATGGTGGTCAAAGGCCAAAGGAAAAGCCAAACGAGACATGATGATTCAGGAGATGAGAAAAGAAGAAGACCAAAAAAGACTCCAAAAAGCAGTCCAGCAGAGCCAGCAAGGGCAATGGACAACGTGGGAGAATGCACTCCAAAGAAGTCTCACTTGGAATGACATTTGGCACATGGCCCCTCTCAGGATCAGCTTCATTCTCAGATCTGCATATGACCTTCTGCCCTCAAATGCAAACCTGGTGAAGTGGGGGAAAACAGACGATCCTGCATGCCCCCTCTGCCATGAAAAACAAACAGTGGAGCATGTCCTAAGCTCATGTAAAGTAGCCCTGGCTCAAGGAAGGTACACATGGAGGCACAACCAAGTGCTCAAAGAGATTGTACAAGTAGTCTGGGCTAGTACTAACACCACAAAAGGGAAAATCAGGACTCCAAAAGCACCCGCAACATTCTTCACGGCAGGAGGCAGCAAATCATGGCCAAGAACAACAGTGCCACTCGAAACATGCAGGCAGAGTCTGCTGGACGGGGCAGATGACTGGGAGTGCACTGCAGACCTCCCAGAATGGAAGAGTCACCCAGAGATCATCAGCGAGAGTGGCATGAGACCAGACATAGTAGTCCACTCTAAGTCAACCAAGCAGCTGATCATGATCGAGCTCACGGTGCCATATGAGAACAGAATGGAGGCAGCTCAAATCTACAAGACTGAAAAGTATGCTGATCTGGCAAACAGCCTGAGGAGAGAAGGCTATCAGGTCAAAGTCCTCACTGCAGAAATTGGAGCTAGGGGGTTTGTAGGAACGTCTGCATACAGCCTCATGAAACAGCTCTCAGTTGCAGGGAAAGAAAACACCAGAGCCCTGAAAGCAATGGCAGAAGCGGCAGAGAGGTGTTCAAGCTGGATCTGGTCAAGGAGGAACAAAAGTGAACTTCATAAGGCTTAATTTCCCTACAAATATCAGGTGTCCCTGTGGCTCAGTGGTTAAAGCGCGAGTCATTAAGTGGAAAATGAGCATGTCCAGAGGGTCATGGGTTCGAATCCCAGCCATGGCTCGTCCCAAGATGGGAAAAAAAAAGGGGCAGCAGAGGGACATCCGGAGTCATGAACCGGGTGTGGCCCAACCCCACTAGAGTGTCAGGAGATAAGGGC
>CM065720.1:3421019-3443519 GCA_033310375.1 Conus canariensis
CTGTTACAAATCTCACAACGCGCTCGCGCACGCGCGCGCGCACACACACACACAACACACACACACACACACACACACACACACACACACACACACACACACACACGTACACACACACATACACACACATACACACACACACACACACACAACACACACACACACACACTCACACACACACACGCGCACGCGCGCGCGCATGCACGCACGCACACAAGCACGCGCGCGCACGCACGCACATACGCACATACACACACACGCGCGCGCGCACGCACGCACGCACGCACACACACACACACACACACACACACACACACACACACACAAGTTTTTACACTTGTAACACTTGGGGGGGGGGGGGGGGGGGAGAACCAATACATATGTTTACAATACTCGATGATGTGGGATAACTGAGTTGCACACAGTAAGGAATTTTAGTCATCACAAAGAAGACCTTAGGCAGTCTATAATTGTTAATTAATGAAAAGCAGAATATACTGTATACGAGAGTATTATCAAAAAGGGCCGAGTGTATAATGTATATTTGATGATATTGGTGAGGCCTTGGCCACCATGTGTTTTTATAGCTCAGGTCCCATAAAACAACAAAGAGGACAAATATTGACAACAAAGCAAACAACAACAAACAAAACTCCAGCCCCATCCTGATATACTCCAGCCAGTCTGCAGAGCCAGCCTCACAAAATAGGGCCTGAGATGGACTGCATGTCAGCCCAACAGACAAATTAGGTTAACGAGGGCAGAAAACAAATTTATCTTGTCAGGTCGCACATTTGGAAAGGATGCATGCCTCAATTACCAGTTGTTCCAGTCTGCCTTCCTTTCTTTAACTGGATTCCATGTGTGGCCAAAGAACCTGGGTTATAAAAAGCTGTTCACGGTTCTCCACGCTGATGGAGAGTAATCATGGGAGATAACTTAATCTGGGTCCTCGTCGTACTTGCGCTAATGTTGCTCATGCCAGTGAAGGCCCTTGCGGTGGAGTAGCTTCCTGGGGATCGTTAGTGACCAAGAAAATTCAATGGGAATGGAATTTGTCTGGCACTCTGCAGGGAAACAGGAGATAGTTCCTTGCAGAACCTATGATCGACGTCAACTCTTTGTGCACGAATTGATTCATGAAAAATCAATTTCTAAAACTCGAATAGCTTTTTGAGTCTGGCAAAAGTGTAAGTTTTGACGAAGCTCAATTTTTAGGTAAGTTAATGATCTCACCATCTGATTAGAAAAGAAAAGGAAAAACAAGAGGACAGCAACAAAACATTTAGCAGACCTTCACCATCACAAGCCCTACGTTAATTCCAGGCCCTGTCTAGCTATCTATCTATCTGTCTGTCTGTTTGTCTATCTGCCTGCTTGTCTATCTGCCTCTCTCTCTCTCTCTCTTTGTGTGTGTGTGTGTGTGTGTGTGTGTGTGTGTGTGTGTGTGTGTGTGTGTGTGTGTGTGTGTGTGTTTCTCTTTCTCTCTCTCATTCATCGTACTGGTTCTATTCTTCTTCCTCAGACTCCATTAACTATTTCGCTTTTCACATTTTGTCTTTGAATGTTTGCTTTTTTCACTTCCTTATTCTGCATGGCATTTCCTTAAACCAGTTAAAGACTGCATACATTACAATCAATATAATCCATCCCTACAGATAACAAACACCCTACCACAGACACGAATATACACACGCACGCGCGTGAACACACACACACACACACACACACACACACACACACACACACACACACACACACACCACACACACACACACACACACACACACACACACACTCACGCACGCACGCACGCAAAGAGGGGTTTGTACTTTTGAAACGCTTTGGTAGAAAGGAAAAAAAGAACAAAAGCATATGTTTACTACTCGATAAAGTAACTGAATTGCAAGAAGGAAAGAATTTTAACATTTTGAGAAGATCTTTGGTAGTTATTTTTCTGTTGATGAAAAGCAGGATTCACTGTAAGCAAGGGTAAGGGCTATAAAAGGGCCGAGTGCACCGTATGTTTGATAATGTTGCTGAGGCCTTGGACGACATATTTGCGTGTGTGGTTTTTTTTTTTGTTTTTGTTTTTGTTTTTTTGTTGATAGCTCATGCCCTGCAAAAATAACAAAGAAGACAAATATTTTTAAAAACCGACAAAAATCCAGCGTGACTCTCATACCCCTGTCCTCTCTGCAGAGACACGGTTTCACGAAAAGTGCTGGAGACGGACTGCATGTCAGCTGGAGACGGACTGCATGTCAGCTGGAGACGGGCTGCATATCAGCTGGAGACGGACTGCATGTCAGCTGGAGACGGACTGCATGTCAGCTGGAGACGGACTGCCTGTCAGGTGGAGACGGACTACATGTCAGCTGGAGACGGACTCCATGTCAGCTGGAGACGGACTGCATGTCAGCTGGAGACGGACTGCATGTCAGCTGACGGTCTGCATGTCAGCTGGAGACGGACTACATGGCAGCTGGAGATGGACTGCATGTCAGACGGACTACATGTCAGCTGGAGACGGACTACATGTCAGCTGGAGACGGACTGCATGTCAGACGGACTACAGGTCAGCTGGAGACGGACTGCATGGCAGCTGGAGACGGACTGCATGTCAGCTGGAGACGGACTGCATGGCAGCTGGAGACGGACTACATGGCAGCTGGAGACGGACTACATGTCAGCTGAAGACGGACTGCATGTCAGCCGGAGACGGACTGCATGTCAGCTGGAGACGGACTACATGTCAGCTGGAGACGGACTGCATGTCAGCTGGAGACGGACTACATGTCACTGGAGACGGACTGCATGTCAGCTGGAGACGGACTACATGTCAGCTGGAGACGGACTGCATGTCATTTGGAGACGGACTCCATGTTAGCTGGAGACGGACTACATGTCAGCTGGAGACGGACTGCATGTCAGCTGGAGACGGACTACATGTCAGCTGGAGACGGACTGCATGTCAGCTGGAGATGGACTACATGTCAGCTGGAGACGGACTGCATGTCAGCTGGAGACGGACTGCACGTCAGCTGGAGATGGACTGTATGTCAGACGGACTACATGTCAGCTGAAGACGGACTACATGTCAGCTGAAGATGGACTGCATGTCAGACGGACTACATGTCAGCTGGAGACGGACTACATGTCAGTTGGAGACGGACTGCATGTCAGCTGGAGACGGACTACATGTCAGCTGGAGATGGACTGCATGTCAGACGGAC
Source organism: Conus canariensis (assembly GCA_033310375.1). Classification (NCBI taxonomy): domain Eukaryota; kingdom Metazoa; phylum Mollusca; class Gastropoda; order Neogastropoda; family Conidae; genus Conus; species Conus canariensis. The sequence continues at coordinate 3,424,256 of CM065720.1, forward strand.
TACATGTCAGCTGGAGACGGACTACATGTCAGCTGGAGACGGACTGCATGTCAGACGGACTACATGTCAGCTGGAGACGGACTGCATGTCAGCTGGAGACGGACTGCATGTCAGCTGGAGACGGACTGCATGTCAGCTGGAGACGGACTGCATGGCAGCTGGAGACGGACTACATGGCAGCTGGAGACGGACTGCATGTCAGCTGGAGACGGACTACATGTCAGCTGGAGACGGACTGCATGTCAGCTGGAGATGGACTGCATGGCAGCTGGAGACGTACTGCATGCCAGCTGGAGACGGACTACATGGCAGCTGGAGACGGACTCCATGTCAGCTGGAGACGGACTGCATGTCAGCAGGAGACGGACTGCATGTCAGCTGAAGACGGACTGCATGTCAGCTGGAGATGGACTGCATGTCAGCTGGAGACGGACTGCGTGTCAGCTGGAGACGGACTACATGTCACTGGAGACGGACTGCATGTCAGCTGGAGACAGACTACATGTCAGCTGGAGACGGACTGCATGTCATTTGGAGACGGACTGCATGTCAGACGGACTATATGTCAGCTGGAGACGGACTGCATGTCAGCTGGAGACGGACTACATGTCAGCTGGAGACGGACTGCATGTCAGCTGGAGACGGACTACGTGTCAGCTGGAGACGGACTACATGTCAGCTGGAGACGGACTTCATGTCAGCTGGAGACGGACTGCATGTCAGCTGGAGACGGACTGCATGTCAGACGGACTACATGTCAGCTGAAGACGGACTACATGTCAGCTGAAGATGGACTGCATGTCAGACGGACTACATGTCAGCTGAAGACGGACTTCATGTCAGCTGGAGACGGACTGCATGTCAGCTGGAGACGGACTACATGTCAGCTGGAGACGGACTGCATGTCAGCTGGAGATGGACTACATGTCAGTTGGAGACGGACTGCATGTCAGCTGGAGACGGACTGCATGTCAGCTGGAGATGGACTGCATGTCAGACGGACTACATGTCAGCTGGAGACGGACTACATGTCAGCTGGAGACGGACTGCATGTCAGACGGACTGCATGTCAGCTGGAGACGGACTGCATGTCAGCTGGAGACGGACTGCATGTCAGCTGGAGACGGACTGCATGGCAGCTGGAGACGGACTACATGGCAGCTGGAGACGGACTGCATGTCAGCTGGAGACGGACTGCATTCCTGCTGGAGACGGACTACATGTCAGCTGGAGACGGACTGCATTCCTGCTGGAGACGGTCTGCATGTCAGCTGGAGACGGACTGCATGTCAGCTGGAGACGGACTGCATTCCAGCTGGAGACGGACTGCATGTCAGCTGGAGATGGACTGCATTCCAGCTGGAGATGGACATGTCAGCTGGAGACGTGACTGCATGTCAGCTGGAGACGGACTGCATGTCAGCCGACAGACAGAGCGGGTTAAGAAGGGCGCAAAACAGATTTATCTTGTCAAGTCGCACAGTTGGAAAGGATGCATGCCTCCACTACCAATTGTTCTAGTCTGCCTTCCTTTCTTTAACTGGGTTCGTTGTGTGACAAAAAGACTCAGAATGAAAAGCTGTTCACAGTTCTCCATGGTGATGGAAAGTAATCATGTGAGATAACTTAATCTGGATCTTCGTCCTCCTTGAGCTAATGTTGCGCATGCCAATGAAGGCCTTTCCGGTGGAATAGTTTCCTGTTGTGGTGGGGATCGTTTGGGACCGAAACATTTAATGGAAGAGTGGCTGGGATTGGAATTTGTCTGGCTCTCTGCTGGATCTTGCAAAAACAGAGAATAGTTGCTGTATAGAACCAATGATCAAGGCCAACTCTTTGTGAACATACTGAATCATGAAAAATCGATTTCTAACACTTGAATACCTTGAGCCTTGGAATAGTTAAAGGTCTGACGGTGTTTATTTTTTAGGTAAGTAAATTATCTCACCCCTCATCAGAACAAAAAAGCAAAAACAAAAAGACAGCAATGTAAACTCACCTGTAACATTATGCAGACCTCCACCATTCCTAGCCCTTGTTTAAGTCTTATACATTTCTATCTGCCTGTCTGTCTGTCTGCGTCTCTATCTCATTCTATTCCTCTTCCTCCACCTTCATTATCTACCTCCCACATCTTTTTTTTGTTTTGAATATTTACTTTTGTTCCATTTGTTTTCTGAATCTCATTTCCGTGGTCCTATAAAACGCTGCAGGCATCACGATAGATATGATGTATTACTATATAGAACAACACACACACACACACACACACACACACACACACACACACACACACACGCACGCACGCACGCACCACGCACGCACGCACGCACGCACACACACACACACAACAAACACATTGTAAGTAAGTAGTGTTAAAGGAGTGTAATGTATGCTTGATGATGTTGCTAAAGCCTTGGACAACATGTGCTTTTGTAGCTCATGCGCCGCAAAACAACGAGGACAAATAATAACAAAAAAACAACAACAACAACAACAAAAAAACCCACCAAAAACCAGTCCACTGTGATCTTGACATACTCCAGTTTGGTCTGCAGAGCCAGTTTCAGGAAATGCACCTGAGATGGACTGCATATCGGCTGAACAGACAGAGCAGTTATCAAGGGCACGAAATGCACCTGAGATGGACTGCATGTCGGCTGAACAGACAGAGCAGGTTATCAAGGGCACGAAATAGATTCATCTTGTCAAGTCGCACATTGGAAAGGATGCTTGCCTCCACTACCAATTGTTCTAGTCTGCCATCCTTTCTTTCACTGGGTGTGGCAAAAACAGAAAGAAAAATGGGAATGAAAAGCTGTTCACGGTTCTCCACGCTGATGGAGAGTAATCATGGGAGATAACTTAATCTGGGTCCTCGTCCTTCTTGCGCTGTAATGTTGCGCATGCCAGTGAAGGCCCTTCAGGTGGAGCAGTTTCCTGTTGTGGTGGGGATCGTTTGGGAGCAGGAAAATTTAATGGAAGAGTGGCTGGGAATGGAATTTGTCTGGCTGCCTGCTGGGCTTGGAGAAAACAGAATTGTTGCTGTACAGAACCAATGATCAACGTTAAATCTTTGTGCGTAATGAATATGGAAGAAAAATTGATGTCCAAATAAAAAATTCGTGTCTTCAAAAAGTTGAAATATTGACAAAGCCCAATTTTTCGGTAGTGAATTATCTTAGTTTCTCATCAGAAAGGCAACTCCAAAAGAACAGCAACGAAAACTCATCCCATACCCGTTGTTAACTCATGTGCCTGTCTGTCTGTCTGTCTTTTCATCTGTCTGTCTCCCTGTCTATCTGTCTGTCTGACTCCTTGTCCGTCGAACAGTATTCTGTCGTCTGTCTGTCTGTCGTCTGTCTGTCTGTCTGTCTGTCTGTCTCTGTCTTGTGTGTCTCTCTATCTTTGAGTAAGCAATTGGAATTCAACAAGGTATCATCTATGTTTACAGTTTCGACAGATACCATGTCATGTTATGTCATTTTCCTTTTTACGAGAATGAGCAGCTTTTCTGTCTCGAGAAAAATCCTTCTCCCCTACCCACACATGGATAAGTACAAAACAAGCCTAGTTTACACTGGACCATATATCTGGAACTCACTTCCACCGAGTTTACAAAATACGAATACGTTAAAACTTTTCAAGAAACATTTACATAAAGTTGTATTTCGCAATAATTTGATTACTCGATTAAAATCGTTAACATCCACTCGCAAAGTCTTCTTTAAACCATAATTTGAATACACGGTCTAAACATGTAATTAAATCACTCATCCCCACTCCCACTCCGTCTGCCATCTCTCTTCTCCTCCCCCTACCTACCACCCCCCCCCCCCCCGCCCCCGACCTATCTCTCAGTGTGCTTTTGTTTTTTGTTTGTTTTTTCCTCCTGTTTGACTGCCATACATGTCATACTACGTTTACACAAAGTCTGCTTGTCACTGTAGAATTATATTACAGTGTTGCTATGTTAAATTGTCAGTTGAATGATATGTGTTGAAATAATGTATGCATGACAAGGACAGATTGTAAGGCTAGGCTTTTGGCCAAAAATCTTCATCCTTTCGTAATAAAGATCAATCAATCAGTCAATTAGTCAATCTCTCTCTCTCTCTCTCCTCTCTCTCTCTCTCTCCCCCTCTCTCTCTCTCTCTCTCTCTCTCTCTCCGTCATTGTCTGTGTGTCTGTCTGTGTGTCTGTCTATGTGTGTCTGCATCATATTTCAAGAGGTTAGTAAAAGGCTATCTGCCTTTGCATGGAGCATCACTGCATGCACACACACACACACACACACACACACACACACACACACACACACACACACACCACACACCACACACACACACACACACACACACACACACACACACACACACACACACACACACACACACACACACACACACACACTGGCACTCACACCTCCGCTCCACACACACACACACACACACACACACACAGCCGCCCCGCGCGCGCACACACACACAACACACACTCGCCCCCGCGCGCCGCGCCACACACACACACACACCCCAGCCCGCGCCGCTCCCCCGCTCCACTACCATCACTTTCCCGCCTCGCTCTCGTCCCCAGCTCCATCTCACTCCATCTCTCTCTACACTCAGACACACAACACACACACACACACACACAAAACACACACACACACACACACACACACACACACACACACACACACACACACACACATTATTTTTTGTGACTTAAATATAGACTTGGCAGTGCCTGGGACGAAACGGAATCGTATTTATACTATGTATAGTTGGGAACAAATAATCGGTCGTTCTACTCGCATTACGGAACGTGCAGAAACTCTTATTGATCACATTTACGCCAACACAAAAGCTAACCGTAAAAAGTGTTCTGTACAGAAAAAGGCTGCAGTGACCATTCTTCTGTATGTATGAAAAAAGGTGTCAAGATTTCCAAGTCTGGACATAAGGATATTTGTTATAGAGTACTGAAACCGGACGAAGTGATAATGAATTTCAAGTTGATATATGAGGAGGAAATGAATATCTTTTAACATGACAGACAGTAGCTGGTTACAACAGCCATAGCAAGGCTGAACACTGTTCACATTCATACGTTTCAATTTCTCATATCTTATTCACAATATTACTTTTATGTTCTTATTCAAACAAAGTCATTGATTCAGTCATGCTGTCCATGATATCTAAAACAAACCATAGGCACGCTTGAATGTTGGAAAAAAATGTGCTGATAATGCAATAGCAAAAAGCACGTGCCTTTTTTCTTGGCAGATTCTGTAGCACAACGACTGTAACACACACAGATGTGACAAAACAAAACTGTGGTTTGATTTTTGCAAGGTTCAGGGAAAACAAAAAACAAACATGTTCACTGTACTTAAGAATTTACTACAACTGAGTCGTTAGAAGTTAGGAATTTTAGTAACAATAAAGACGATCTTGGGACTTTTTTTCAGTCATGAAAAGCAGCGTTTCCTGGAAGGGAGTATATTGTAAAAGAGACCGAGTGCTACGTATTGTTGATCATATTGGACTTGTCTTTTTGTATGCTAAAGAAAAGCAACATTTTCTTTCAGTGAGTACATTGTAAAAGTGCTAAGTTTCCTATGTAGCTGGACATGTCTTTCTGTATGTTCGTGTCTTGTACAACAACAGAGCAAAGGGAGGTTTGAGGAAACGATATGGATCCAGCGTTCTCCTGCTTCTTACCATTCTGATCTGCAGCGCCCTTTTCACGCAGTTCGCCTTATATGGACAGCATGTCAAGTGAACAGACAGATCAGCTTAACAAGGGCACATCATATTTTTTTGGTCAAGTCGCACATGTGGACTGCATACAAGCTTCCATTACTAGTTGTCTTATTCTGTCTTCTTTTCTTGCACTGGGTTCGTTGTGTGCCCCAAAAACCGGTAACAAAAAGCTGTTCCCAGTTCTCCACGCTAAGATCAATTATGGGAGATAACTTAATCTGGGTCCTCATCCTACTTGCGCCAATGTTGCGCATGCCAATGAAGGCCCTTCCGGTGTTGTAGTCTCCTGTTGTGGATGGGATCGTTTGCGACGGGGGAAATTCAATGGAAGAGTATTGGGGATGGAATATATTCAGTTTTCCGTTGGGTCTCAGAGAACACAGAGGACAGCTGCTGTACAAAAAACAACGATCAGTGCCACCCTTTGACACATATTGAAGCCAGAGAAGAAAACAAACAAACAAACAAACAAAATTTTTTGGTAAACATTGAATGGTTTGAGTCTTTGATAAGATATAATTGGCAGAAGCATACTGATTTTTAGGAGAGTAATTGTCTCGACTTTTCCCTTATAAAACAAAGATGAAGAAAGCAACAAACATTCTGTCTGTGTGTCTGTCTGTCTGCCTGACTGTCTCTCTCTCTGTGCGTGTGTGTGTGCGTGCACGCGCGCGCGCGCGCGCGTGTGTGTGTGTTACTTTTCTTTTTTCTCAGTCTCTCTGTCTTTCTTTCTCAATCACACACCCACCCATCCATCGACACTCAAACACACACACACACACACACACACACACACACACACACACACACACACACACACACACACACACACACACACACACACACATACCCCCCCCCACACACACACACACACGTACACACACACAGTCATCCCCCACTCACTCTTGTCTTCTTTCTCTCCTGTCTCTGTTTTAACCCTCACAGTACCACTCTCTTTCTTCCTCCCTCCTCCCTAATAATTCGCCCTCGCCCATGCACCCTTCTCTCTTCACCTTGTCTGCCTTTTTTTTATAATAATTTTTTTATTATAATTTATTAGCTGATCATGATCGAGCTCACGGTGCCATATGAGAACAGAATGGAGGCAGCTCAAATCTACAAGACTGAAAAGTATGCTGATCTGGCAAACAGCCTGAGGAGAGAAGGCTATCAGGTCAAAGTCCTCACTGCAGAAATTGGAGCTAGGGGGTTTGTAGGAACGTCTGCATACAGCCTCATGAAACAGCTCTCAGTTGCAGGGAAGGAAAAAACCAGAGCCCTGAAAGCAATGGCAGAAGCGGCAGAGAGGTGTTCAAGCTGGATCTGGTCAAGGAGGAACAAAAGTGAACTTCATAAGGCTTAATTTCCCTACAAATATCAGGTGTCCCTGTGGCTCAGTGGTTAAAGCGCGAGTCATTAAGTGGAAAATGAGCATGTCCAGAGGGTCATGGGTTCGAATCCCAGCCATGGCTCGTCCCAAGATGGGAAAAAAAGGGGCAGCAGAGGGACATCCGGAGTCATGAACCGGGTGTGGCCCAACCCCCCTAGAGTGTCAGGAGATAAGGGCCGAAACACTTGCTTGAAGGGGGCTTCTCTTCTGAGGACTCTCTGCTGCCACGCTCTCCACGAGTTTCTTTCTACTGATGCATGGGTAAACCATTGACTTCCGGGAATAGGCCGGAGGACGTCCGGGAAAGACCGGAGGACACTGGGAAAGACCAGAACCAAGGGCTCTGTGGGCTGGCTCCCCACTTTGCCTTAAACATGTGGCTACTAAAAATAAAAGGAAAAGATGCTCCCAGGATTCACCGAAAGGGGGAGAGAATGATGAATCCATCGGTGCTCAACCAATCATGACTGCAAATCCCAAACGGACTATGAACATGGACCAAATGGAATATCCATGTGTCTGTGGAAAGCGTTTCGCTACCACCCGTGGCATGAAGATCCACAGAACAAAGATGGGATGTGTGAAGACTCATCTGAATGAGCAGCAGCGCACTGCATCAGCAGATAAGACGTCGGAAGACCAAGGCCAGGATTTAAACCACAGTGCCAAGGACATCCACGCTGTTGGTTCGGATGAGGAATTTGCACAGGCCCTCGATGCCAGGCGCCTGAAACTCAACTTGCCACGAGCAAACGAAACTGAAGATTGGGAGAAACTGGATGCAAAAATCGTCCAAAGACTCGATGCACTGATAGGGAAAAGCACCCTGGAACACAAACTAGCCACATATGGGGACATTGTGTATGCCACATGTAGAGACGCCTATGGAGCAAAACTACCCAAAGAGAAAACACCTCCAAAGAAATCCAGACGCCAAGAAAAGATGGACAAGATCAGGGTCCAAAAGAAAAACCTCAAGATGCAAATGAAGACCGCACTGCCAGCTGAAAAACAAGGCTTGGAAAAACTGTGGAAAGACCTGAAAGAAAAACACAGTGCCCTCAGCAAAGCGGAATCTGCGAGGAAGAGGAAGAGCAAAAAGAAGAAGACACAAGAGCGTTTCTTCAGAGACCCCTTCCAGTTTGCCAGAACACTGTTTGAGCAGCCAAAATCTGGGACCCTAAGTGTGGACAAAGGAGTTCTTGAGCAGCATCTGAGGAAAACATACTCTGACCCACAGAGCAAAGCACCACTCGACATTCAAGGTCTGGTGTGGCCAACCAACCCTGAGGAACAGTTCAATGGCAAGCCTCCAACGTTGGCGGAAATCAAGAAGGTGGTCGACAAAGCCAGAGCCAAATCATCACCAGGGCCAAACGGAATACCTTACCAGCTTTACAAGAAATGTCCCAAGGTGCTGGAGTGGCTCCACAGGCTGCTGCGATCGGCTTGGAGAAACCAGAAGATCAGCGGCCAGTGGATGACGGCAGATGGTGTGTACATCCCCAAAGAGCAAAACTCAAGTGGCATTAGCCAGTTCAGGCCAATATCACTACTGAACGTCGAAGGGAAAATCTTCTTCTCTGTCATGGCAGCAAGGCTGACCAAGTACCTGATGGAAAACAAGTACTTGGATGTGTCAGTCCAGAAAGGTGGCATCCCAGGCGTGGCGGGCTGTGTAGAACACGCCACAATGATCTGGGACGCAATCCAAAAAGCAAAAACAGAAAAGAGAGACCTGGACGTAGTGTGGCTTGATCTGGCAAACGCATATGGATCTGTGCCCCATGAGATGATACAGTTGGCTCTTGAGATGTACCATGTGCCAAAGAACATCCGCGACATGCTCAAGAAGTACTTCAATGGCTTCTCAATGCGGTTCTCTACCAAGGAGTACACAACAGACTGGATCAACTTGGAAGTGGGTATTGCAATGGGCTGTGCGATTTCCCCAATACTGTTCGTGCTGGCAATGGAACTCATCTTGAAAGCAGCAACAAACAACGCGAGACAAACAGACCTTGGCGATGGATACAAGATGCCTCCTCTCAAGGCCTTCATGGATGACACTACAGTGATTTCATCCAGAGAAGACGAGACACGTCATGTGCTGGAGAGGCTGGACGACATAGTTGCCTCATCCAGAATGAAGTTCAAGCCAAAGAAATCACGGAGTCTCTCACTGAGGAAAGGAAAAGTGGCCGGATCTGTGGTCTTCAGTGTTGCCAACCAGGCCATTCCAACAGTCACAGAAGAACCAGTCAAGAGCCTTAGAAGATGGTATGATGATACGCTGAAAGACACACAAAGAGCAAAAGAAACCAAGCAGATGGCGGAGGAAGGCTTGGAGACCATTGACCAGTGTGGGCTCCCTGGCAAATACAAGGTCTGGTGTCTGCAGTTCATGCTGATACCAAAGCTGCTATGGCCTCTGATGATATACGACATCTGCACCAGCATAGTGGAGGCAATGGAAGCCAAAATCAACAAGTTCACAAGGAAATGGCTTGGTGTCCCACCCTGTCTGACTGACATAGCGCTGTACTGTCGCCAAGCAAAGCTGAAACTACCCCTGAAATCCATCCTGGAGGAATACAAAGCAGGGAAGATCAGACTTCAAAGCATGCTGGAGGACTCAGGAGACAAGGTGGTAGAAGCAATTACGCCCCAGCTGAAGACAGGCAGAAAATGGAAAGTTCAAGAGGCGATGGATTCTGCAAAAGAAAGTCTCAAGATCAGAGAAATAACAGGACACACACAGACCAACAGACAGGGACTGGGGGTGACCAAAACTGAATGGTGGTCAAAGGCCAAAGGAAAAGCCAAAAGAGACATGATGATTCAGGAGATGAGAAAAGAAGAAGACCAAAAAAGACTCCAAAAAGCAGTCCAGCAGAGCCAACAAGGGCAATGGACAACGTGGGAGAATGCACTCCAAAGAAGTCTCACTTGGAATGACATTTGGCACATGGCCCCTCTCAGGATCAGCTTCATTCTCAGATCTGCATATGACCTTCTGCCCTCAAATGCAAACCTGGTGAAGTGGGGGAAAACAGACGATCCTGCATGCCCCCTCTGCCATGAAAAACAAACAGTGGAGCATGTCCTAAGCTCATGTAAAGTAGCCCTGGCTCAAGGAAGGTACACATGGAGGCACAACCAAGTGCTCAAAGAAATTGTACAAGTAGTCTGGGCTAGTACCAACACCACAAAAGGGAAAATCAGGACTCCAAAAGCACCCGCAACATTCTTCACGGCAGGAGGCAGCAAATCATGGCCAAGAACAACAGTGCCACTCGAAACATGCAGGCAGAGTCTGCTGGACGGGGCAGATGACTGGGAGTGCACTGCAGACCTCCCAGAATGGAAGAGTCACCCAGAGATCATCAGCAAGAGTGGCATGAGACCAGACATAGTAGTCCACTCTAAGTCAACCAAGCAGCTGATCATGATCGAGCTCACGGTGCCATATGAGAACAGAATGGAGGCAGCTCAAATCTACAAGACTGAAAAGTATGCTGATCTGGCAAACAGCCTGAGGAGAGAAGGCTATCAGGTCAAAGTCCTCACTGCAGAAATTGGAGCTAGGGGGTTTGTAGGAACGTCTGCATACAGCCTCATGAAACAGCTCTCAGTTGCAGGGAAGGAAAAAAACAGAGCCCTGAAAGCAATGGCAGAAGCGGCAGAGAGGTGTTCAAGCTGGATCTGGTCAAGGAGGAACAAAAGTGAACTTCATAAGGCTTAATTTCCCTACAAATATCAGGTGTCCCTGTGGCTCAGTGGTTAAAGCGCGAGTCATTAAGTGGAAAATGAGCATGTCCAGAGGGTCATGGGTTCGAATCCCAGCCATGGCTCGTCCCAAGATGGGAAAAAAAGGGGCAGCAGAGGGACATCCGGAGTCATGAACCGGGTGTGGCCCAACCCCCCTAGAGTGTCAGGAGATAAGGGCCGAAACACTTGCTTGAAGGGGGCTTCTCTTCTGAGGACTCTCTGCTGCCACGCTCTCCACGAGTTTCTTTCTACTCTTCAACATGGTATTCAGATACGTTGTTTGTTTTTCCTTCCAGATTCTCTCTCTCTCTCTCTCTCTCTCTCTCTCTCTCTCTCTCTCTCTGTGAGTGTGTGTGTGTGTGTGTGTGTGTGTGTGTGTGTGTATGTGCGTATGTGCGTATGTGAGTGCGTTTTTGTGCGTGCTTGCACTTACGATCAAATGATGAAATGCACTGTAATTTACACATTTAGACGCTTTTATATCCTTTGAAACGGAAAGAGAAAGATGTTACTGCCCATAGTATGTCTGATGTATTTTTTGCATTGCTGTGTAGGTCTTGATGTACAGAATATGTGACATATACTATTCAAATCACCCAAAAAACTCCCGGGTGCAAAGAAAGAAGACAGACCAGGAGAAGAGAGGCGATGGAGGTGGAGAAAGAGAAAGAACAGGAGGAGGACGAGGAGAGGAGCAGGAAGAAGAAGAAGAAGAAGAAGAAGAAGAAGAAGAAGAAGAGAAGAAGAAGAAGAGAGAAGAAGAAGAAGAAGACGAGAAGAAGAAGAAGAAGAAGAAGAAGAAGAAGAAGAAGAAGAAGAAGAAGGAGGAGGAGGAGGAGGGAGGAGGAGGAGAAGAAGAAGAAGAAGGTGGTGATGATGTTGTTGTTGATGATGTTGATGATGATGATGATGATGATGATGATGATGATGATGATGCTGATTGTGGTGGTGGTGGTGGTGAGGAGAAGGAGGAGGAGGAGGAGGAGGGAGAGGAGGAGGAGGAGGAGATGGAGGAGGAGAGGAAGGAGAAATAAAAAAGGAGAAAGAGGAGAAAGAAGATGCATGTAGTCAGAAAGAAGAAGAACAAGAAGAAGAACAAGAAGAAGAACAAGAACAACAAGAACAAGAAGAAGAACAAGAAGGAAAAGGAGTAGTGGAATTAGAAAATGAGGGGAAGAGAAGAAGAAGAAGAAAAACAAGAAGAAAAAGAACAACAACAACAACAACAACAACAACAATGACAACAGCAACAAGAAAACAAGACGAAATAGAAGAACGTCATAATCAGGACAATACTAATTCACACACACCAACACACACACCAACACACACACACACACACACACACACACACACACACACACACACACACACACACACACAACACACACACACACATGAGCGGGCGCGTGCACGCGCAAGCACGCACGCACGCACAGCATCACGGAGAAGAAATATGTTTAGATGGACCTACAACAACAACCTTTGCCACTCTTTTGGTACTCATACTAATAACACCACCGAATGTCTACGCCAATGCTGAATGTCACACAATATTAATACCGGATGATATATTCTGAAATACAAAAGAATTCTTTCAAATTCTCTCAATGAAAAAAAAATGTCGCGGTTCGTAATATGACCACTGTCAAAGTCCCTAAGGTTAACTGCATTTTTTTTCACACGCTTACACCCTATTTATGTTCAATCTTTAAGTTTAAAATCAATATCGTTATAAAAAAAAGGTTAAAAAAAGCATAAAAAGGTTCGGTTTAAAACCGAAGGCATGTCCGCCATTTTCCTGAGATTTCTTCACTGGCAGCTGACAGGAGAGACACGGCTTCCTGTCGGATGGATATATCTTTTTTAAGTCTGGACAGGAAAGACGTTTTTTATTTTTTACCGAGAGAAGCACACTTAAACTGGACACATGCCTCTCTCTCTGTGGCCAGTTTAGATAATAGTTATTTTGCCAGCAAAGGTTCGTTGCATGGCCGAAGACACTGGCGATAAAAGGTTGTTCACAGTTCTCCGCGCAGCTGGAGATCGATTAAGGGAGATAATTTAAATTGGGTCACTCGCGTAGATGCTGCGGATATAAAAAAAGAATTCTTCCTATGAAGTGGACTCCCTTTGTGAAGGGGATCGCTTGGGGAGTGTGAAAGGACATTCGACTGCAGAATGCTTGGAATGATATAGAATGTTCTAATCCTGCACATAGAGAGCAGAGAAACAGCTGCTGTACAGATCCAATGGCCGAGGCTCTGGCTTTGTTCACGCTGTGAATTCAGAAGATTAGTTTCTTTTTTTTAAATTTTTTATAAGAGTTGCTCTGGCTGATTAAAAATCTAAACATATTGATGTCATCAAAGCCAAACCGCATCTTTTGTTATATGTATAACTAGCCGCAGTGGCGCAGTGAATAGCATCACAGTTTGCAGATAGGGAGGTCGTGGGTTTGAGTCCTGATAGTGGTTAAAGAATTATTGTCGTCAGTTAAGTAAGTATTTCTCGCACATCTTGGATCAGAACATGAAAGAATATATCCCATTAAGCATCCCAACAGCAGTGCAGTGCCTTCACTTGTGGGTTGCCGCATGAGATCTCGTATCGAATGCTTCCTTTAGACTATCGTTATTCATTTAGGCGTCCATGGCTCTCAAGCTGGATTCAGCTGTATCAGTGAAAGCCTGTAGGAGTGGACTGACAAACATACTACTAGGAGTGCATGGAAGATGGGCTAACAAAAATAAATGAATAAGACGAAATCAATAGATAGATAGATAGATAGATAGATAGATAGATAGATAGATAGATAGTCAGACAGATAGATAGATTGAAAAGATAATGAATGAATGAATAAATAAATAAATAAATAAATACATATATAAATAATATATAGAAATGAGTTACTATATACAAATAGACAGACAAATAAAAAAAAAACAAGTGAAGAAATAAACAAACAAAAGATAAATGAATACATAAACAAATAAATAAATAAAAGAAATCTATTATCACGATGACGAATTCAACATCTAGACTGATCTCAGTGAGATGTCAAATAGATAAATAAATAAATAAATAGATAGATAACTCAAGAAATTAAGAAAAGAGAAAAAAAGCAGTAAATAAATAACCGAATAAAGAAACAGACATACATACAAACAAACAAGTAAATAAACAAATGATGAATTAATGAAGAAATGAATAAACAAACAAGCAAACAATCAAATACATAAAGAAATAGATATGTAAATAGATAAATAAGTAAATAAATAAGTACAGAAATAAATAAATAAACAAATAAATGAATACACACATCTTGTCATGGTGGTGAATGAAGCATTGCCGATTACATTTTAACAAGTGGTAAACTTCTATCAAAAGGGCTTGACAGTGAGCGCTGGGTGGTAAAGAAGGGAAGGGTGAATGAGGAATGAGGGGTGAAGTTCGCCCCCCCCCCTCACCCCCCCCCCCCCTCTCCCTTTGCGACTGATCTGATCAGATTAAAAGCCCGTTTGATGAAGTGGACGCTGCCTCAACATGCCTGCTTTTTAATGTTCTAGCCGTAAAACTGAGTCAAATATGAATTCAAAGTAATCAACATATCGAATCATCACGATTTTAGACATTTTACATTAAAAAGTGTGTGTGTGTGTGGTGTGTGTGTGTGTGTGTGTGTGTGTGTGTGTGTGTGGTGTGTGTGTGTGTGTGTGTGCGCGCGCGTGCGTGCGTGCGTGAGTGCGTGCGTGCGTGCGTGCGTGCTTGCGTGTGCGTGTGTGTGTGCGTGTGTGTGTGTGTGTGTGTGTGTGTGTGTGGTGTGTGTGTGCGCGCGCGCGGCGCTTTTCAAAAATGCGCTAGAAGAAGAAGAAGAAGAAGAACAACAACAACAACAACAACAACAACAACAACAACAACAGCGACGATGACGACGACGACGACAACGACCACAGGAGCCATGACAACAAGACACTTCAATGAAAGCAATGTCGACGACGATGACAAATCGAGCAGCGAACATTTCAGCGTGTCTCGTAGCACTGGGAGGATCCAATTAGCACTGTCTGCCTGCACACAAAATGCCCTACCCGAGCAGAAGGCAGGAACTGGGTTGTATGGTGCTTTAGCACTCTCTGCCTGCACACACAATGCCCTACCCAGAGCAGAAGGCAGGAACTGGGTTGTATGGTGCTTTAGCACTCTCTGCCTGCACACACAATGCCCTACCCAGAGCAGAAGGCAGGAACTGGGTTGTATGGTGCTTTAGCACTCTCTGCCTGCACACACAATGCCCTACCCAGAGCAGAAGGGAGGAACTGGGTTGTATGGTGCTTTAGCACTGTCTGCCTGCCCACAAAATGCCCTACCCAGAGCAGAAGGCAGGAACTGGGTTGTATGGTGCTTTAGCACTGTCTGCCTGCACACAAAATGCCCTACCCAGAGCAGAAGGCAGGAACTGGGTTGTATGGTGCTTTAGCACTGTCTGCCTGCACACAAAATGCCCTACCCAGAGCAGAAGGCAGGAACTGGGTTGTATGGTGCTTTAGCACTGTCTGCCTGCACACAAAATGCCCTACCCAGAGCAGAAGGGAGGAACTGGGTTGTATGGTGCTCAAAATAAAGGATTCAGCATTTGTGATAAGTAATCATCACAATCTTAATTAAAAGCGCTGCTGTACAAGTACTGTACTTCCCGAAGGACTCAAAATGATTGGAGGCGAGCCATACAATGCAGTGGAATTACCTCCTCCTCCTCCCCCTCTTCCTGCCGCTGCCGCCGCTGCTGCTGCTACTGCTACCACTACTCTTCCTATACTGCTGCCTACTGCTACCACTACTCTTCCTATACTGCTGCTACTGCTACCACTACTCTTCCTATACTGCTGCTACTACTACCACTACTCTTCCTATACTGCTGCTACTGCTACCACTACTCTTCCTATACTGCTGCTACTGCTACCACTACTCTTCCTATACTGCTGCTACTGCTACCACTACTCTTCCTATACTGCTGCTACTGCTACCACTACTCTTCCTATACTGCTGCTACTGCTACCACTACTCTTCCTATACTGCTGCTACTGCTACCACTACTCTTCCTATACTGCTGCTACTGCTACCACTACTCTTCCTATACTGCTGCTACTGCTACCACTACTCTTCCTATACTGCTGCTACTGCTACCACTACTCTTCCTATACTGCTGCTACTGCTACCACTACTCTTCCTATACTGCTGCTACTGCTACCACTACTCTTCCTATACTGCTGGCTACTGCTTACCACTACTCTTCCTATACTGCTGCTACTGCTAAAATTCAGTGAGTCATGTGTTGAGCTCTTCTATGACGCACAACATTTCCATCTTTTATGAAACATTATCAATAATGATTTTTGTCTCTGCGTACGCAGACTGACACTCATGTGGACACTCCCTGTATAGTCAGGCAAGAATTAATCCCAACTATTCTACAAAGGGAATGGAGTTTTGTGTGTATGACTTTTTTTTAAAAATCCCGCCATTAAAGCAGCCATACTTCAACTTCGTGTAACGTGTCATCCATACCAACGGCCAAACTGGTTTTCTCTTCCGATAGTTGGTAATGGAATTTTACGTATGTGCAAGATGTTATGCGTGCGTTCACACACGGAACCTCGTTTTATAGTCTCACTCGAAGGACTGTATGGGAAATGGAGTCAGAACCTACGTTAACTCCGATGGAAAAAATCCCCCTGTACCGAAACGGCTCGGCAAAGATTCGAACCCGCAACCCCAGGATCACCAAGATAACGAGTCCGGCGCTCTACCACTGAGCTATTCCAGCCCCCAGTATAGATTATTTTATTTAACTGTTTTTACAAAATTAATGTTCACTTCCTAATAATTGAAAATATTTTTCAAACGCAGACCTAATATACTTGATGATGCTTTTGAGGTCTTTCATCCACTTCATTTTACTCTTGTCCTTGTTGTTGTTGTTGTTGTTGTTGTTGTTGATATTGTTGTTGTTTTTGTTCTTCTCGTAAGGACACATGCACGTAAGAGCACGCGCTCTCAGACAAAGACATACACATTCATATGCACAAGCACCACCTCCAACCCCATACACACACTCACTCACTCACTCAAACACACACACACACACACACACACACACACACACACACACGCACGCACGCACGCACGCACGCACGCACACGCACACGCACACACACACACACACACACACACACTAATACCACTTTCAGTGAACAGACGTTAAACAGAATAACAACAACAACACACAGACTAACTGACACCAATTTATTGTCAGACTAACTCATGGTTGCACTGTAGTAGAAAGAAACTCGTGGAGAGCGTGGCAGCAGAGAGTCCTCAGAAGAGAAGCCCCCTTCAAGCAAGTGTTTCGGCCCTTATCTCCTGACACTCTAGGGGGTTGGGCCACACCCGGTTCATGACTCCGGATGTCCCTCTGCTGCCCCTTTTTTTTTTCCCATCTTGGGACGAGCCATGGCTGGGATTCGAACCCATGACCCTCTGGACATGCT
Organism: Conus canariensis; assembly: GCA_033310375.1. Classification (NCBI taxonomy): domain Eukaryota; kingdom Metazoa; phylum Mollusca; class Gastropoda; order Neogastropoda; family Conidae; genus Conus; species Conus canariensis. The sequence goes on from CM065720.1 coordinate 3,441,736, forward strand.
CATTTTCCACTTAATGACTCGCGCTTTAACCACTGAGCCACAGGGACACCTGATATTTGTAGGGAAATTAAGCCTTATGAAGTTCACTTTTGTTCCTCCTTGACCAGATCCAGCTTGAACACCTCTCTGCCGCTTCTGCCATTGCTTTCAGGGCTCTGGTTTTTTCCTTCCCTGCAACTGAGAGCTGTTTCATGAGGCTGTATGCAGACGTTCCTACAAACCCCCTAGCTCCAATTTCTGCAGTGAGGACTTTGACCTGATAGCCTTCTCTCCTCAGGCTGTTTGCCAGATCAGCATACTTTTCAGTCTTGTAGATTTGAGCTGCCTCCATTCTGTTCTCATATGGCACCGTGAGCTCGATCATGATCAGCTGCTTGGTTGACTTAGAGTGGACTACTATGTCTGGTCTCATGCCACTCTTGCTGATGATCTCTGGGTGACTCTTCCATTCTGGGAGGTCTGCAGTGCACTCCCAGTCATCTGCCCCGTCCAGCAGACTCTGCCTGCATGTTTCGAGTGGCACTGTTGTTCTTGGCCATGATTTGCTGCCTCCTGCCGTGAAGAATGTTGCGGGTACTTTTGGAGTCCTGATTTTCCCTTTTGTGGTGTTGGTACTAGCCCAGACTACTTGTACAATTTCTTTGAGCACTTGGTTGTGCCTCCATGTGTACCTTCCTTGAGCCAGGGCTACTTTACATGAGCTTAGGACATGCTCCACTGTTTGTTTTTCATGGCAGAGGGGGCATGCAGGATCGTCTGTTTTCCCCCACTTCACCAGGTTTGCATTTGAGGGCAGAAGGTCATATGCAGATCTGAGAATGAAGCTGATCCTGAGAGGGGCCATGTGCCAAATGTCATTCCAAGTGAGACTTCTTTGGAGTGCATTCTCCCACGTTGTCCATTGCCCTTGCTGGCTCTGCTGGACTGCTTTTTGGAGTCTTTTTGGTCTTCTTCTTTTCTCATCTCCTGAATCATCATGTCTCTTTTGGCTTTTCCTTTGGCCTTTGACCACCATTCAGTTTTGGTCACCCCCAGTCCCTGTCTGTTGGTCTGTGTGTGTCCTGTTATTTCTCTGATCTTGAGACTTTCTTTTGCAGAATCCATCGCCTCTTGAACTTTCCATTTTCTGCCTGTCTTCAGCTGGGGCTTAATTGCTTCTACCACCTTGTCTCCTGAGTCCTCCAGCATGCTTTGAAGTCTGATCTTCCCTGCTTTGTATTCCTCCAGGATGGATTTCAGGGGTAGTTTCAGCTTTGCTTGGCGACAGTACAGCGCTATGTCAGTCAGACAGGGTGGGACACCAAGCCATTTCCTTGTGAACTTGTTGATTTTGGCTTCCATTGCCTCCACTATGCTGGTGCAGATGTCGTATATCATCAGAGGCCATAGCAGCTTTGGTATCAGCATGAACTGCAGACACCAGACCTTGTATTTGCCAGGGAGCCCACACTGGTCAATGGTCTCCAAGCCTTCCTCCGCCATCTGCTTGGTTTCTTTTGCTCTTTGTGTGTCTTTCAGCGTATCATCATACCATCTTCCAAGGCTCTTTACTGGTTCTTCTGTGACTGTTGGAATGGCCTGGTTGGCAACACTGAAGACCACAGATCCGGCCACTTTTCCTTTCCTCAGTGAGAGACTCCGTGATTTCTTTGGCTTGAACTTCATTCTGGATGAGGCAACTATGTCGTCCAGCCTCTCCAGCACATGACGTGTCTCGTCTTCTCTGGATGAAATCACTGTAGTGTCATCCATGAAGGCCTTGAGAGGAGGCATCTTGTATCCAT
>CM065720.1:3453519-3476019 GCA_033310375.1 Conus canariensis
TAAAAGATTACACATTTGTGCAGTCCATAAATGATACAATAAGGAATGTTAAAAGTCAATATGCAGATGTACCATATGAGAGAGAAAACTTAAAACAGATACCAAATGATCAAGTTCAGTTTGTAATATCAGATCAGCTATTTCTTGATACGCTGCTGATGGAAATAGGGCCAAAACAATTACATATAGTATAAGTAAGAATAAAGACCAGAAAAGGGCTGAACAAACCTTCGAAATACAGTCCCTTGAGAACAATATGCATCTGAACGAAGCAGACAGAACAGCCCTAAACCAAAAGAAAACCCAGTTGACAGAAATTAGGAAATCTAAAATGGAAGGAATTCTGTTGAGATCAAAAGTAAGTTGGGCACTGCAAGGGGAGAAAATAAATAAGTATTTTTGTTCTCTTGAAAACAGACATTATGTGAGTAAGCAGATGTTAAAACTTGTGAAGGATGACGGCCATGTTTTATCAGAAACCAATGAAATGTTAGAAGAAACTAAAACTTTTTTTTCATGAACTTTATAAAGAACATGAATCACAAGATATCAATATGGATAAGTTTAAAGAAACAATACCAAAATTAAACAAATCTGAATCTGACAACTTAGAGGGATTTATAACAAAAGAAGAAGCAACAGAAGCATTAAGGAATATGCAGAATGATAAAAGTCCCAGCACAGATGGATTTACAGTGAACATTTTCAAATTTTTCTGGAGACAACTAGGGGATTTTGTTACTCGTTCTTTAAACGAGAGTTTTTGTTAAGGGGAAATGTCAGTAACACAAAGGGAGGGCGTAATAGTATGTTTATCAAAGGGAGACAAATCTAGGGAATTCATCAATAATTGGAGGCCAATTTCATTGTTAAATGTAACCTACAAAATAGGATCAACATGTATAGCTAACAGAATCAAAACAGTCTTGCCAAAATTGATACACGAAGATCAGACGGAATTCATATCTGGGAGGTATCCTGGGGATAACTTGAGAACATTGTATGATATGATATACTATTTGGATTATAAAAAGATACCAGGACTACTAGTTTCCATAGACTTTGAAAAGGCTTTTGATTCAGTTAACTGGAATTACTTGGTAAAAGCCATCAAATGCTTTGGTTTTGGTGAGGATATTTGTAAATGGATGTGTACTTTTTATAAAAAAAAAAAACACACACACAAAAACAACAACATTAAAACACACGTAATTGTTAATGGCAAAATGTCAAAACTTTTCCGGTAAAAAGAGGGTGCCGTCAAGGGGATCCTCTATCAACATATCTATTTGTATTATGTGTAGAGTTATTAACATGCAAAATCAGAAACGATGAGGAAATTAAGGGAGTAAAAATATCAGAAACAGAGCTCAAGATAAACCAATTTGCAGACGATACGTTTTTCACTTTACAAGGAGATAAAATAATCTTATGAAAAACTTTTCGGGTCATTATCAGAATTTGAAAATATTTCGGGGTTAAAATTAAATTTCGAAAAACAAACAAACAAACAAAAAAAAACCCATCTTATTACTAGCTAAGTATACTATTTATAAATGCAGGATAAGAAAAGTAAATCCAACACTTCAATTATTCTTAAGAGATTTAAAAGAAGCTTATGAGATAGACAAATATGTATTCAACACTTCTATGCAATATGATAAATTTGCACTGAAATGGGTATCATACACAAGTTTGATACAAACTGATTAAGACTATAAAAAAAGTAAAATAATGTTACAAAAGGGGTTTTGTTGTTGTTGTTGTTGTTGTTGTTAATAGAGGTCATGTACTATATACACACAAGTACAGAATTTTTTGCCAAACGATGTATGGTTTTTTATCAGCTCTGGTTGACCCAAGTCACCATTGACCATAAGATGATTGATCTACGACTACGCTTGTCCAATTATATATTCATAACGGTATGTGGACAGCTTACTAAAGTTCTGCCTTTTATTTGCGATTAACTATTATATAAAATGACTACAATCTAATGAAATGCTGAGCAAGTCTGTATTGTTAACAAGAGAGCTAAGTTTACATAAAGTCTATGATTAAGTACTGTATTAAATATTGGCATTGTGTATATGTTACATGATCAACCCCATGTATAGTAAGAATGATGACACATTTGTGTGCAAACCTTGTCCAACTAAAAAAAAAATGGAATAAAAAAAAATTCGAAAAAACTAGCAATGTATGGCTAGGACAAAAGAAGGACTCGAAAATAGTGTACCTAGTTGAAAAACACATGATGTGGAATCCAAGAAAATTCAAAATTCTTGGAACATGGTTTACAAATGACCTTTCAAAATTAATAGAGCTTAATATATCAGACAAGTTTTTGGAAGTGAAAAGATTGTTCAAAACGCGGTCTAAACGGATGTGCACACCATTAGGTAAGGTTGCAGTCCTGAAATCTCTTATTTTGTCAAAGCTTGTATACTTGTGGTTGTTGCTTCCAAACCCTCCTGATGACGTTATAAAACAATTACAAAGCCTGTGTTTTGATTTTGTCTGGGATGGAAAGCCTGACAAAATTAAACGAAAATATGCAGTACATGACATTGAAAATGGGGGCATAGGAATACCAAATATCTATGCTTTTATGCAAGCACTGAAATTGTCCTGGATAAGAAAATTAATAAATAATGATTCAAAGTGGAAGACTATTTTAGTAACTCAATGTCCAGAAGTTAACAATATAAAACATTTTGGATCAAAAAGATTTTTGTACAGTAAATGCAACAAGTTTTGGAAAGACGTATTTAAGTCAAATGACAGTCTGAGTATTCATGTAGATTTAGATAACAACGAAGAAATTATTTCAGAACCTGTCTTTTATAATGATGAATTCAAAATTAACCATTCCCATTTTTTCTACAAACTATGGGCAGAGAAAGGTATATTCTACGTACAGGATATGATCGACGGAAATGGCAACTTTTTAAGTTATGAAGCATTTACAACAAAGGTGGGAAGTCATTTAAATCCTCTACACTATTTTGGATGTGTCCGTGCAGTAAAAGAATATGCAAGGAGAAGAAACATAAAATTTGAAAATAATTACAAGAATGAAAATTGCAAGTTATTGAAAATTATAACAAGTGTCAATAAAGGAGCTAAGATTTACTATAATATACTTCTCGATAAATTATGTGTATTTGATATTAAGTGTTTTGTGAATTGGGAACTCAAGCTACATACCGCAGTAGATTGGGAAACCATATTGAAAATTGCGAGAAAAATAAAAGAAATAAAATTCAGGTGGTTCCAATTGAAAATTTGTTATACAATTCTTGTATCCAATATCATACTAAACAGAATGGGTTTGAGGGATAGCGATAGATGCAGTTTTTGTCAAATTGAGAGAGATAGTATACATCACTATTTGTGGTACTGCACTACTTCACAGGAATTCTGGAAAGAATTAGAAAACTACATGAAAACAAAGTGTGAAAATAGTATCAGATTGTCATTTAATGTTGAGCCGGTTTGTTTGGAACCGATGAAAACACAAAAACAGACCAATCATTTGATCTCATTTTATTGTGGGCGAAATGTTTTGTTTACACTTGCAGAGTGAATAGTGTTAAACCCAGATTGTCAGCTTTTAAAATTGAACTTAAGCCTCGATACAATATAGAAAAGCATGCACATATGACAGAAATGCGTTATCATGTCTTTTTGAAAAATTGGGTTCCCTACCTTGCTCTATGTGAAACACTATAACAATCTTTCATTGTTGACATGACACCCTGTAAAATGTTAAAGACACACACACACAAAAATACACCGATGCTCCTGTAATGGATCGACACACAAGCCATGAAATTTGAGCGAACAATACTTTGTGAGCATGAATTTGTTTTTGTTTTGTTTTGCTTCTGTTTTTTTTTTTTCTCCCCTTCTTATTTCCCCTATCCCACCATGCCCCAGGCACCATGCACCCACCCTTTCAGGGGTGTGGTGTGGGGGCTATTGGTTCCCTCCCTTATTCGTTTTTTTCCTTTTCTTTTCATAGCCTCTGTTTATATATTGTAATTGGTATATACCCTTGCAGCTTTTCAATATTTCATTTGATAATAATTGATATAGAGTAATAAGTTTATATTGTAACATACGATTTATGACACTTTTGAATTATGACACTTTTCTATGATCTTGACAGCTGTAGTTAAAAATTGTATGTAAATGTATTGAATAATGTGTGTATTGTTGATGTAACATGTGTATTGAATGGAAATATAACCTTCATTGCAAGGGACAAAAAAAAAAAAAAAAAAAAAACCATTGAATAAGAAGCATATCTGCTTTTTATAAAATCAAGCCATCTATGAAAAAAGAAAGAAAGAAAGAAAAAAAATCAAATCGTGTACAATGCCTTTCATCAAAAGAAAAGTAAACATACCGTCTTACCCCCTCCCATCTCCTCCCATTTTTACCCACTCACTTCCATTCACGTAAAAGGTATCAATGCTCATTGCCGCCCCTATGGTTACATTCACGAAGTGTATATCTTTACCAGTGTATTTCTTTTCTGCACAGGATGGACATTTTTTCAGTATGATATGTGGTTAACGATTCATGAGATAATCTTTCAGTTTTTTCTTAAATTAATGTCTTTTTTTTGTGTGTGTATTTTTAAGGGTTTTGTGAGTATATTCCACAGATTTCCAACTGAATATGCAAAACTGGATTTGTATAGATTGTTGCGTGGTCTAGGAATGGACAATAAATGATTATGTCTATGACAATTGACTCCAAATGTTTCTGTAATCTTTTGGGGAGCTGCTCCATTAATAACGTTATGCATACAAAGGGCTTTATTGAAAAAGAGTCTGTTTGGGAAGGTTAATATTTTGAGTTGTTTGTAATCTTCATCAGTTAGGGAGCTCGATTTTAACAATACTAATTTCAGTGCTCGTTTGTACAGACGATGAATTAATTTTAAATGATGTTCACCACAGTTGTCCCAAAGGGTTGATGCTTAATCAATTGATGACAAAATATGTGCACACAAAAAAAAAGTTTTCGAGAGTGGCCATCGAGAAAATTTTTTATCCGAGACAACTTAAATTTTTTTTTTTTTTGAAAGGTGTTTTGCTAAGAATGTTATATGTTCAGTCCCAGATAAATCTTTGTCAATAATAACACCTAGTGTTTTGTGTGAACTGACTTCCTCAACTTTATTGTTGGATATGAGTAAAGGCTGGAAATTTGATTTCATTTTTTGTCGTTTTTGTCTTGTAGACACGTACATGCGCTTTGTTTTAAAAGCATTTAAAGACATATGGTTTAGTTGTGTCCATTCAGTAAGTTTATCGATATCTGCTTGAAGCTTAACTGTTATTCATAGGCATCAGAGTCGTTTTCGTGAAGAGATGTATCATCTGCAAACATTTCGCATTTACATTTAACAAAACAAGTCAAATCATTAACGTAAATAATAAACAAAAGAGGTCCTAACACAGAGCCTTGTGGAACACCATATTTGACAGGCATAAATGTTGAGAATTTGTCAGCTACAGCTACTAATTGTTTTCGGTCACATAAAAAAAGATGAGATAAGACTTACGGATTCTGGAGCCAGTTTGTAAAGTTCAAGTTTACGGTGCAACAAAGAATGGTTGATGACATCAAAAGCTTTTTCAAAGTCCACGAAGAGAATACCTGCAAATTTATTCTCGTTTATGCTGCAAAGAAGACTGTCCATAAGCTGTATGAGGGCTGTATGGCAAGAATGATGTTTTCGAAAGCCCGACTGACTTTCGTGGAGAAGTTTGTTATCAGCGAAATAAGAATACAGAGACTTGTGCATGTGTTTTTCGATCGGTTTTGCAATGGCTGATAAAATGGATATCGGTCTGTAAATTTGATGGGTTTGAAGAATCCCCGGTTTTATACAGAGGAATAACTTTAGCTTCCTTAAATTTTAGAGGAAAATTTTGTTTATCTATGCATAAATAGTATAAATATGTCAAAGTACCTGCGATAACACGACATGACAACTTAAGTATTTTCGTCTCGATATCATCTAAATCACGAGTATTTGATTGGGTTGAAGTAGACAAGGCTTTACTAACAACTAAAACGGTCATGGGTTTCAGACTAAATGGAACACGAATATCCTTAGAATGGATGCATTGTTCTAAATAATTGAGATCATTTTCACTAGATTTATCATTTAATATAATTCTATCTGCTATGGTTGCAAAATGATTATCTAGTTGATCTGCAGATATGTCTGAGCTCATTTGTTGACTTTTTGACACGTGTTTATTAGTTAATATGTTAATTGCTTTCCAAATTTGCCTGGTATCTTTGGTAGAAGTTAACATTTTTCTAAAGTAAGTACGTTTCGATTTCCGTTTTAATGACGTCACTTTATTTCTTTGTTTTCGGAATTCTTCATTTGTTCCAAAATTACTCAAATGATTTCTTTTATTAATTTCTAGGTCAATTTCTTTAGTTATCCATGGAGGTTTTGTTTCCTGTTTAATCCTTTTCTTTATAAAAGGGGCGTGTTTATTATATACAGAGGTAAACGTATCAATCCAAAATTCAGCTGCTTTATTTGGATCTCTGATTTGATAGGTGAGGTCAAATTGTGCTTCAGAAAGGTCAGTAAGGAAATCTCTCTTCTTTAAAGTTTGTAAAGCTCCTGTAGTAAATAACTTTATGACCTACTTTTGGAATTTTTACACGGTTTTTGAACCAAGTAAAGCAAACTGGGTTGTGATCACTGCAGCCACAGGGAGGGGAACAATTTTCGATAATGGATTGTTTGGCATTTGTGTAAATATGATCTATTAGAGTAGCGGAATTTTCAGTCATGCGAATTGGTCAATCGATTAGTTGTTCTAAATTATGTGATATGTAGTTTTGATACCACTTTGATTTTGTTTTTTAAAAACAAAGTTAAAAACTCCTAAAATAATTGTCTCATAACTTAGAATGGTTACTTCATCCATTATTGCATTAAATCTGTCCTGCCAATCAGTGTGCATGTGTGCGTGCGTGCGTGCGTGCATGTGTGTGTGTGTGTTTGTACGTGAGAGCGTTCCTGCGCGCGCGCGCGCGTGTGTGTGTGTGTGTGTTTGCCTGTGTGGGGGGTGGGGGGACGCGATTGTAAGAAGAACAAAAAAAGTTTTGACTAAAGTGGCCTATATGATCCCGATAGTTCAAGGTTCTTTTCCTTTTCAGCACTCTGATATGGGGAGCCTGTATTATACTCCCTGTTTGGCTGGTATACTTACCATGTCAGACCATAGCATTCCACGGCAGTTAGTCAGCTCTGCCAGGCTGAGATTTTTTGTGGCTAATGCAGTAATAAGACCATCACGTGACGCCCACACTACTTCCGCCAGGGAAGAAGCCGGTGTAAACTTCCTGTTCCTCATTCAACGAGGCCTATGCGCAAGGTAACCCCGAGAACCATAGCGCTAGTGGGGAAGGTAGGGCGGGCATTAGAGTCTGACATGGTAAGTATACTAGCCAAACAGGAAGTATAATACAAACTCCCCATTTTGGCGTCATATACTGTACCATGTCAGACCATAGCAGAATTCAAAGGAATCGGAGGAGGGCTTAGTGCCCTAATGGTTCTTGGGGTTAGCAGAGGAATAGATATGGCTGCGTTAGCCGCAAAAGAAGTCCCTAGAACCATCAGCCCTGGTCATGCGGACATCCCTAAAATAAAGGCTTATGATGGGATTTTCTGGATGCCAGTAGGCTGCCTCCAGGATGTGGTGCAAGAGGACAAAGCGCTGGATCGCTGTGTAAGTGGCCAGCGCCCTGCCCTCATTGGCCCGGAGAGATAAGACGGGGAGATCCTTGTACGCCTGGGCGTAGGCCGATCTGCCCATCTTGGAAGCATCTAGAGAGGACTGGGAGGAGCGCCTGGGGCACGGGGTTCCCAGTAGCCCCGAATGGAGCCAGCTGAGAGCCTAACGAAGAAGATAGGAGAGATAGGAACTACCTATCTGAAAAGAGGAAGGCCAGATGGAGGAAGAGAGTTGAGCCCAGGAGGCCATCTCTCCCCTTGGAAAAGGGCTCACCCTGTGGGGGATTGGGAATGGAGAGAAGGCGTATGTTATGAGGCCAGACCGGGGGGGGGGGGGGGGGGGGGGGTGAGAGACCCTGGGCCTGAACACTGTTCCCCATTGGGCTGAGGGTTAGCCTGCTGAGGGTCCCTTCAGTGAGGAGGAGGGGCCCCGCTATGTGTGTCGCACAGAGGGTGAATCCCCGCACGGCAACAGTGGAGGGGAGCCTCTATTCGGAGGGAGAGGCTGAGGGAGCGAGCCCCCTTCCCCCGTAAGCCTGCCCACTTCCACTTCAGGACGTTGATGTGGAGACGGGCCGACTGAACATCCTACACTGTGCATCCCACACTCCCGAGGTATGAGGGTTCTCAAAAGGGGGAACAGCCCGAGTTGGAGGGGTAGTGTAGAGGTTGAACTAGTGTCACTCTCCATACCTGTCTGCTTGAAAAGACAGGAACACGAACGCGCGTGTATTAAAGATATTGAGCCATGTGCTGGTGTGGCCATAGTCAGCATGAGTGTGTTGTTTTGAGCCCATAGATGCCAAATGAGGCGATCTTGCACACAGAACATAGAACATAATGTTGTTTTGGGGATCCTTAGCAACCAGTACTGCTTACCTTGACCCCAAATCCTGAAATGCACACTTTCCTGACATGTCGATTGCCTTCAGCACCGACGGGAAAATGGCGGAAGTAAGTATCGCGTCTTCACGCGAAACGAGACTATGGAAAACTAGGACGAGACCTTGGGAAAAATCAATACTTCAAGGCGAGCGTCGTCTGCTAGGCTAGGGCCGTTTGTCGGAACCCATTGCGAGCAGATTTCAGTGTAAGTACAGACTGCTTCCAGTTTTCTGGAACCCCGATCTTGCCAAACGAGACGTAGGTAGCGTCTGTGAGATGGGAGTATAAGGATGGAGTCCCCCATGGGGGACTCCCCAGTCACCTCCGGGACCGTGTCTGCTGGCCGAATCAAAACTTCTGCTGGGGAGGTTTCGGTTTCGGCCTAGAGGGGATATTAGGGCGCTTGGCGGGCTGTGCGGTGTGGGCAGGTGACTGCCTGGGATAGGGTTTGAGCGGGAGTCCGTCTCCTGGAGTCACAGTCGAATAGTCGCTGAACAGCGACTGGTACTGCCCAGGGATGCACCGCAAGGCCGACTTGAGCGCCTGGGAGAGATTGGACCGTGACAGCACGGCCTGAGAGATTGGCCTATGATAGCACAGCATCTCTCACTGCCAACAGGCAATTAAAGTGACTCCTGGCTGCGCTGTCTGCCGCAGCCGAAAGGTGATGCGATACCTTGTTAATAAGAAAGCACATCAAGGGGTTGCCAAAACAGGCTAGAGTCTGTCTCAGTGTCGTCAGCGTCTGAAGACACAGAGGCAGTGCCATTCTCCTTTGACCAGAGCTCCTCCGCTCGCTACAGGAACATGTCAAGGAAAGCATGTCCTGAGGTGGTGTGAAGGACACCAGTCCTGAAATCCTGTCCCACTCCGTCAAGTTCTTGATAGAAACAGTGGTGGATGTGGGAGGGGGGGGGGGGGGTTGGGAGTGAGCCGGAGTCGGCAGGGAAAATGGCAATATCCCTGGTGACTGGATTGGCCGAGAAGAGGGAGAAGACGTGGGGGCCCTGCCGCAGTCCTTGAGGAACACTCCTACTGGAGCCGCGTTAGGGGCTGACAAGAAGTCAATCCCCGGTGGAGAGACGGCCTGTGCACCCCTGGCGAAAGATGCCGATCTGTCCCACAAGGGGATGAGGTCAGGGGGGCGACTATCCTTGGCCGTGATCGCTGGGCAGGGGGCGGGGGGACCCGGAGTAACGGCTAAAGGAGAAATGTTGTCAGAGGGAGGGGATTCCATACCAACAAGATCTGGGCACCAGCTTTCCAAGATGGAAAGGTCACCAGACTGGGGGAGGGAGTCCTCGACCACGTCCTCAGGTTGTGGGTCAGAGTGTTCCTGAAGGGGATGTTCAGATCCACCTTCAGGGGGCCAGGGCAGGGGTGCGTGGGAGTCCCACCCTTGTTGGGTAGTGGGGGAATACGAGGATGGGTCCCTGGTGGCTCCATACTCGGCGGGCAGACTAGGGGATCGCCGATCGGACAGCGCCCGAGAAGAAAGCGGGGACCCAGGTCGATCCATCTGAAAAAGGCTGGATGCCACAGGCAACCGCAGATGGAGTCAGAATGGGTGTCAGCCCTAAGCCACTGGTTCCTCTCGGGGGCATAGAGCCACTGGTCCCCGGGGAGTACGGAGGGCTGCGGTGGCCCTGGGGCAGGGTTTCCTCAGGGACCTGGGTAACCTGGGGCACCATGGGGTGGGTGGCGAGAAGGCGAGCTGTCTCGTACCCACCCCGGGGAGAGCACTGCCTCCTGCGTCTCCCCGGTGCGGTCCGTGCCGGCCCCCTGCGTGGCAGGGTGGCCGGTGGGTGGCATGGTAGCCAAGCCCCCTGGCCATGTGGAAGCGGACTGGGATGGCTGCGGTGACGAGTCCACCTCAAGGGACGAAAGGTTACCCCTAGTCTCGCTGGTCGATCCTCCCCCCGGAGGAACGGGACCGCGGACGTTGGCCAATAGGGGAGTGAAAGAAGTCCGCTCCCCAACGTCCTGTACCCCTAGGGGAAAGTGCGACAGTTGATCGGGGTGGTTCGACCGTCGGGGGTGAGGGCGCAGATCCGACCTAGTCGATGCCTGCGTCCCTGACCCGGAGTTGTGGTCAGTGGGGGAGACCCACCAAAGACTGCCCACAACCCCTCCACTGGAGTGATGACGCTCCTCGTGTCTGAGTGGTGGCTGCACCCGGACACGGTTGGGGAGAGCGTGATTGGGACAGCGTGACGGTAGTGGGGGCAAGCTAACGCCACGAGTCTCATCTGATCGAGTGACGGGCGGTGATTCCGGCCGCGAGTCGTCACCCATGCTGGTCCACGCCTCGGCAAGGTTCCCCGGGGGCCGAGGGTCGCGGGACGCAGCCTGATAGGAGAGAGTCTCCGTGTGCGACCGAAGGCGAACAGGCGATTTGGCCAGGGAGCGGGAAGATTTTGAACGGGCAGGTCCTTTCAGGGGAGCATTGCCTTTGGATTTCTTGACAGTCTCGAAAGAAAAAGGTTGGCAATAACGGCCGATTGCCTGTTCGCCTCCGAACGCAACGATCGTGTGTCCGCCGGTCGGGCAGAGGAGGTATCGTAATGATGGTCGCGCGTCCCCTGCGCGGAACCCTCCTCCACACCGGCCGTACGCTCATCATAGATGCGAGCGGATTGTCTCCTGGAATCGACACGCGGGTCCTCCGGGGCAGAGAGCGGCTCCTGAACAGAGGAGCGGCTCGACCCGTTAATGTCCTTCACCATGTTGGGCACTGGTGGCGAGACAATCACGGAACGCACGATCGCAAAGAGGAGACAAAGAGGTGGATCGAGGGATAGAAAAGAGCTCGAACCACCTCGTGAGGGGCACTGGAAGTGCGGTCAATGAAGATGAAATCGCGAGTGCCGAGAAGAAGCACAAACGCGAGAAGCGTGTGATCGAATAAATAAATCAATAAAACCACAAAACAAGAAAGAAGCAAACACAAGGCTATCTTAACACAACGGCAAAGAAAAGGCGAGACAGAGCACAAGACTTATCTTGCTTGGACGGCAGGCCAAAGACTCTCGATCTACCTTGTAATAATGATACATGGGGTAGTAATAAATGTGCACACGTTGGTAGATCAAGAGATCGTAGAGACACCCAATCTACCAGTAGTAATGATAAATGAGGAACCGATAAATGTTACTAATGGGGTACTAATAAGTGTGCACAAGTTGGTAGATCAAGAGATTGTGAGACACTCACTCTACCTGTAATAATGATAAATAAGGCACAGGAAAATGCGCCGGGGAAGCCGCGTACCGCGAAACAAGGTGCGTGCGGTAAGGCAATATGGCGGACACGCCAACCGGCGTGGCACAATCCAAGATGGCGGATCGATTGACCGGGAAGGGATCGATCGCCGAGAGTGACGCGCAATGGCGCGCGAGAGTAAAATACCCCTGGTGTACCTTGTAATAATGCTAAGGAGGTACTAATAAATGTGCACCAGTTGGTAGATGAGGAGATCGTAAGGACCATCGATCTACCTGTGATAAATTAGGTACAAATAAACGTGCACCAGTAGGCAGATCAAGAGATCGTACAGACACTCGATCTACTGTAGTAAGGATACATAGAGTGCCATATTGGGTACAAATAAATGTGGCCTGGGGAAATCCCCGTACCGGTAAGCTTGTGCGACCGAAAATGGGCACCATGCGGTGAGGCAATATGGAAGAGACGCCGACCGTAGTGGAAAAACCAAGATGGCGGGTCGATTGACCGGTGAGGGTTCGGTCGTCGAAAGAGAAGCAATGGGCGCGAGAGCAAAATTGACTAACGCGCTGAAGATATACGAGGAGGCCGAAAGGCGACTCAGTAGAGGGAAATTAGAGTAGAGGATCTCGGATAACCAACGCTTATTTATTGTCATAAATGAGAGACGGGAGATTAGCCTCTAGCTTTGAAATGACTTCATCTTTACGTCACACAGCCTTGACGTCAAAATTTTGTTTCATTTTTTACCTACCCAGATTTGACGTCAGATTCAGGTGCAGCGCTTATCACAAGATACACACTTCCAAATGTTGGCAATGCGCTGCTGAGTTAGCATCCCTAAACGTCATCGTAAGGCGAACTCTTCTTCTTCTTTCTCTTCCTTAAAACATCAGCCATCATGTTTGATGGTTGAGATGTGTGTACAAACCCGATCGACCGAACTAGACGAGCGATCGTAAGAAAGACGATCAGGAGTAGTAGAACAATTGAAAGAAGGCGCTAAAAAGGAGGAAAAACCTCCATAGAGTGGACAGGTAGGACGAAAGAGGACATGCAGGGGTCGGCCGGAATGGGGAGAATAAAGATGGCGGCCCGAACGACCGGCGAAGATCGATCGTCGAAGTGAATTTACCGACAGAGTGTGAGGATAAACAAAGCGCCGAGATCGATGGAAGTCGAAGTGGGAAGAGAATAAGGAGAGAGGGGGGAACGCGTTGCTATCAGGGAGGACGCGTTAGAACACCGGCGAGTAAGGGCCGAATGGAGAACAATGGAGTGAAGAGAAATCGTGAGCAGTCACGCCGTAGAGCGTGAATAAAATGAAATAAAACGCCATTCATAAGCCTCACGCGGCAATGGTACCCATGGTCTAACGTAAGCCACAACAGAACAAGTAAAGAAGGCAAGCACACAAGCAATCTCTACAAAAACAGAAGTATAGGCGAGACAGAGCAAAAAACCTGTCCTTGTTAGGCAGGAGGCCGAGGTTGAATGAGGAACAGGAAGTTTACACCGGCTTCTTCCCTGGCGGAAGTAGTGCGGGCATCACGTGATGGCCTTATTACTGCATTAGCCACAGAAAATCTCGGCCTGGCAGAGCTGACTAACTGCCGTGGAATGCTGTGGTCTGACATGGTACAGTATATGACGCCAAAAAACTACAAATGAGAGACTGTTTTTCTCCACTCAGTCTTAAAATATATGACTCTAATCTGATCCAAATATCTAATTTCCTTAATGAGCTGCTTATTAACAGAGGTTTGTTTTGTTCGGTGGGTGAGGATGGGTGAATGAATTGAAACCCGAGTGGCCTACTTCATAGGTTTTTTTCTTTTCATTATTGAAAGGTATGACCACCAAAAGCTGCTCTCTCCTCCCCAGCCCCTCCCCCCCTTCTCTCTCTCTCTCTCTCTCTCTCTCTCTCTCTCTCTCTCTCTCTCCATTGTTTTTGGTTCATGTCCCTCTCTGTTTCCCTGCTCCCCCCCTCTCTCTCTCTCTCTCTCTCTTTCTATCTGTCTGTCTCTGACTCTTAATCTGTTGGTCTGTCGGCCTGCCTGACTCTCTCTCTCTCTCTCTCTCTCTCTCTCTCTCTCTCTCTCTAAATTGCAATCTGCTTCATATATTGACACTTGAAAACGAATCGCTGATCAAATCTTTAGCAAGTTATATTGCCGAAGCTAGTAAAATCAGAAAAAAGTCACTTCCAAATTGATTTTCTCTTGTAAACATTATTTTCTATTCAGTGCCTGGTGGTCATTGATTCTGTGACAATCAATGGTAATGTTTTATGAGATGCTGTTTTGTGTTTAGCTTTTGTCCAACACAACTTTAAAACGTTGGACTTTGAGTGTGTGAGTGTGTACACAGATGTCTAAAAATTGTGGCCTGTTGGGTAAATTTTGTTTAGAAATTTTCCATTATGTGGGTAATAAGTTCACGCCCCCATGTCATAACGGCTGTACAGCTATTGACATTAAAATATCATTGAGTCATTGAGTCCTCTCTCTCTCTCTCTCTCTCTCTCTCTCTCTCTCTCTCTCTCTCTCTCTCTCTCTTTCTTCCCCCTCCCCCCCTCTCTCTTTCTGTGTGTGTGTGTGTGTGTGTGTGTGTGTGTGTGTGTGCGCGTGCGCGCGTGCGTGCGTGCGTGCGTGCGTGTGTGTGTGTGTGTGTGTGTGTGTGTGTGTGTGTGTGTGTGTGTGTGCTTTCTTCCCCTGTCTTCATCTCTATACATCTCTCTCTCTCTCTCTCTCTCTCTCTCTCTCTCTGTGTGAGTGTGTGTGTGTGTGTGTGTGTGTGTGTGTGTGTGTGTGTGGCCATGAAAATAAGGAACGAACAATCACTTATCTTTGTCGAATTCGGCGCAAGATGGGCGTCGATCAACGCCCATCTTGCATCGATTTTGACAAAGATAACTGACTGCTCGTTCTTCATTTTCGTTATCTTGAGTGTTGTTTATCTTGCCTGAAGAAGACCTTAGAGGTCGAGACGCGTCGTTTTTGTCTTGTGATTCGTTTGCCCACGTGGTTTGGCGGAGTTATTATAAACACTTGTTAAGATTTGCTTAGATTCCCGCCTGCAGTCGCCCCACTTTGCAACTAATTTTCAATGACGTTTTCAGCACTTCAGTGGGTCCAAGTTCTGTTGATGATGCTAAATTTGAGCACATGACTGATTCTAATAATGGTATTACTTCTGACTTAAGCGTGCAACATAGGAAGATGACATACACAAATCGCAGTCAAAATATTGAAAGATCAGACAGATCTTGACCTGTTGTATAATACTTTATTTCACAAAATATATGTACATGCTTTCGTTCTCTTTTTGGTAGCATTTTCAGTTACATTTGTTATGATGATTTATACCCTGATGAAGGTCTATAAATTTCACATCCTGTATACAAGGAGGGGTATGTGAATATGCCAGGCAATCACTAGGGAATATTTCTATTGAACGCATGCAGCATATTTTATACTTCTCTACAAAATAAGAGGATTACGATAGGGAATAAAACACACACACACACACACACACACACACACACACACACACACACACACACACACACACACACACACGCACGCACACACACACATTGATACGGATTTAACGTCGACATGATAGCAGCACCAACAGCAGAAAGTTGCAATATAACATTCGACAAAACTTCCAGTCCTCCAGACGTGGTATTAATACACATCGGAGTGAATGACTTAAAGGACGGTGAGCCTCAAACAGCAAGCAACAAGCTAGCAAGTGCTGTGAGGGAACTGCGTGCAAAAGTAAAACCTACTGCCCATATTGTAGTGAGTAAGGCCTTGAAGAATTGCGACGAATTCATGCAAAAAAGGGTCGATCTATTCAATGCTCTGCTGGTGACAGAACTGCATGATTTGGAAAACACATCATTCATTGGACACGACCACATCTATCCGCAATATCATCTCAAAGACAACTTCCACCCAAACCGAAAAGGAAGCAGTATCATTGCGGCTGGCCTCGGACGCCACTTAGACAATATTCTGTGGGAAAGACCATCAAAAAAGAAACAATTGAAGAATAGAAGTCGGGTGACTCGCAAAGAAATAAGAAAGCCTCTACAGGCGAATGAACAAATGAAAAACCAACTTGAACCACCTGAAAACAGATTTGGGAAGCTGCAAAGAAATGAAGAAGATGAACATGTACATGAACGACCATGCCGACAATGCAGAAGAGAGGCATTGCAATCTCAACATAACTCAACTCAAGACGAAGAAGGCATTCATGTGCATGAAAGAACACTGCGGCAAAATGATAAAGACTTCTGCCATAAACCCAGCTCTAGTCATCACAATGAATTAGAATGCGTCAGAAGGAAGACGACAGAATAACAAAGACATAAAGCAGAGACCAAACGTGAAAGAAAACCACAGCAACGAAACAATTTTGAGATTGAACACTCAAGAGAAAGAAGACAAGAACAAAGCAATGAAGATTACTCATACAAAGGAAAACTGCTGCAACAAGGCAAAGAACAACAATGTGGATGGGAACAACAATGGAAACAACATCGTGAGGTCAGATATTAGGGAAGAAATGAAAGAAAACAGCAAAGAAGATATCTTCCAGTTGTTTTGCAAGAAAGAACGACTCATGGAGAAAGACATGTTGATAGGAACCCACAGGAATGCAACCTTGAATACCCACATCTACAAGGGAGAAACTTCCGTCAACACACAGGAATGCAACCTTGAATACCCACATCTACAAGGGAGAAACTTCCGTCAACAAAAACGGAGACAAAATAACGAAGACAGATATCGAGGTAATGAAGATTGGCGTTGGCGACGAGTTAATGAAACTGACTGGCAGTATGAGAAGATGCTAAGCCAACAATACGATGAAGAAATTGACCTGTACGGAAGAAACAGATATCAAACAAAGAGTGAAGACTACTATCAACAGAGATGGACGGATGAAAGAAGGTACGGAAATCATTCATCTTATTCAAGGGATATACGTGAACAACGAGACAAAATGAACGGCAACGAAGGAGAATCAACACATTCCAATTACACAACTTGGATCAATGGAACAATGATGATTTGACTAGAGAGCACCAAGAAGAAACGAGCTACACTAATCATCAGAATTCTGTACAGGGTCGAGATGCTAAGCACTATGCAAATCGTAATTACACATTATGGGAAATGTATGATGATGGCGACTACACTACACAACGAAAGTTCAAATACCAGCCGATGAACAACAATGACTTTCCAAACCAGCGGTACAGTCGCTAAAGAAGGAAGAGGACATAGCAGTTGTCACCAAAAGCTCAAAAGTGAAACGAACAATAATAGAATTGGAAAAATACAAGTTAAAATAAGTAACTAAATAATATTAACAGACACGATTGTAATCAGTGAGACTTATATGATCGATTAATGTATTAATTTTGATGTAACTAAACGTGATGAAGAAAAAGTACCACTTATAAATCTGCTAGTAACTTAGCAACTGCGTTACATAATATAAGCACAGTATGGGGAAGAGAAAAATAAGTATCCTGTCATGGAATACTAATGGTTTTATAGGAAACATTGATGGTATAAAGACAAACAAATACAAAGACTGGCAGTTTATTCTAAAAACAAAATCATATGATATAGTGTTCCTGGAAGAAACTCATCTAACACATGAAGACACAAAGAATATACATTTTCCACACTTTGCACCTGGAGTTCACTATTGTGGTGAACAACACAAGAAAGCGTGTAAGGCTTCAGGAGGAATTTCAGTATTTGTAAAACATGAAATTAGAGAACAAGTCAAATTTTTACCACAAAGTAATGGAGATTAGTTTGGATGTCTATACCAAATGTAGACAAACGGAGATGACACTTATATATGTTGCTGCTATATACCGCCACTATACCCATCATATGGTAGAAATAACACGGATTTGATATGGGATAAATTACAAAATGATATAGAACATCTTTCGCCGAAAGGCAACATTATTATTTGTGGCGATTGTAATGCTAGGACTGGAACATTGATAGATTATACGGAAATAGACTCAATTCATGATTGTTTTATCCCAGGTCACTACAATCGAATTAATAAAACATATAATAGATGTTCTATGGATCATGTTGTTCACAAAAATGGTAAGAGATTAATCAACATTTGTACGGACAACAGCCTTCTTATTCGAAATGGTAGGACATTGGGTGATTTGGAAGGAAAATGCACTTGTCATATACACCAAGGTAGTAGTGTGGTAGATTACTTTATATGTTCAGAAGAACTTACACAAAATATAGTTGAAATGAAAGTTATGGAACTAAACCATTTTTCAGATCATTGTCCACTCAGTATGACACTATATTTACCTATACTGAAAAATGGAACGAAAGACAAGAGTTATATGACGGGTCTCCGACGCTCCCCCTCGTTATTAAAATATGATTTTCATATTCAGGGATGCAGGGGGTTATAGACAGAAGTATTTACGTTTTCACAACCAAAATGCGCTCTCGCATAGGCACACGCACTCTGTCACTCACATCGGGCCCGCACAAAGGTGACGGGAAACCAATAACATTCCATAGAAAGTAATCAACTTTTATTTAACTTGACTCCGAGCCCCCACCCGTCGCTACACAACACACTTATCTGTATCATACAACAATGTAAACATCATACAGACAATCTCATAAATCGCATCCCTGTTCTTCAGTTATTCTTACTTAGCCAGGAAAGACAATATTCCACTATCCTGTTTGCACACTTATAAACTTAAGAGCAAATAAAACGTCCATAACTTGCCAGCATTCCTTGGTTGACCGTCAGTTTCTCTCATCCCACTGTGCGACCACGAGCTGAAGCTGCCACACTGTTGTGTCCTCCCGATTGGCCAAATCCCAGTTGGGGGATACTGGCAACGTAGCTCGCGTTGCACCCTCAGACCAAGTCTCCCGGACTCCACTGCACTTCGCCCTCTCCACGGAAACGGCTCCTGTCGGCCTCTCCCACAGGTCTTCTCTGGCTGCAAACACCTCACCGTTGTCTGGCAGCTCCCTGTCTAGCCTCCAACAGGCTGTTACGTCTTGCTGTCGACCGTCCCCACACGGTAGACAATTCTTCTCGTCGTCGGCTCCGAGGCTACAGCAACCTCCACTGTCTACGTCCCCACCCTGGAGACAATTCTAAACCGTCGTCGGCTTCGAGGCAACAGCAACCTCTGCTTCTCGCTGTATTTTCTTGAGCCCTCAACAAGACGGGCGAGTTCACTTTCCCTTAAGTGAGTCACCCACTTCCTGGTTTTCCAAGCACCTTATATTCGTTCTCAAAGAAAGAGAGAACCTGAGGTTAACTGGTTCAACCAATAGAATCACTGGCACACACCCATCACACGATTTGTACCAATAAATCCCCAAGTTATTTTTATTCCGCCAATGGAATCACTAGTCACCTACACATACACACACACCACAGCTGCTAGTGCCAACAAAGACTTGGGTACCAAGTGCTTAATGCCTGACCTCCTATTCAACTCATGTTCGATTCCCCGAAGCTACCCATTGTATTAACAGCCTGGACTTCTCTACCAGCCAGGACTGATGCTTCAAGTAGTTACTACCTCTATAGACAACAAGGTGCAAACCACTCAATAGGCCGAAGCCTTCCATTCATTCCTCAGAACAAGGACGACTGACTGGTCGCTGTACTCTGCCTGCAGGCTGACGGTCACCTACCCGTGACGGTCACCTGATTCGATTGCCTTCCCTTCAGGCCCACTGGAGAACCCAGTGAATAGCCAGTGCTCAAAGTGGACACTCTCGTCTACCCAGGACCGGCAGGTCGGCATGTTCTTGTTGCTACCCCCCTAGACATGCGAACCACTCCCCAGTAACTCTCCCTCCTTCAGTATACGACTCGGGGTATTCCCCTCTGGTGATGCCTGAGTTCGCACACTTGAAGAACCCAAGGAACTTGCTCTCAAAAACAGCAAAACTACCCTTAATTTGCCTAAATGCTCGAGAACATTCGGCCGACTCATGACACACCCGTACCTAAGAATGTTGTTCCAATCAACATTTCCTCCAGGACGAATGTTCTCAAATTGGATAAAACAAACTCAGTTGCATGGGTCAATATAACAGTACTGCCCCTATGCTTCAAGACGTCACTTCCATCAACATCTCTAACATGGATAATGTGCTCAATTAAAAACAATAAATCAATCAAATAGTCCATTGAATCACTCTTCAGTCAGTCATAAACGACTGTGCACAACATTTAACTCTAAACTGGCTCACATATAATCAAGAACTCTCTCTATAGCATTAGCTATTAGCATGTCCATACATATTAATTAAATCATTCCATTCACTTCTAATAATAGCACAGCCATGATTAACCCAAGATTCAAATTCAGGTGTGTGGCCCAGCCTACTTAACATCAAAATCAAATTCAGGCGTGTGGCCACAATCCACAAAGACAAGATTCAAATTCAGGCGTGTGGCCACAATCTGCTCACACGGTCTCACACACAATATGCAAATCAAACATTTATCCTGATTTCACAGCTTAAGGACATTTTCACACTTTACCGAGCTGTGACAAAACAACATGAGCAAACAGATATCAACCAGAAAAATCATAGATCATAACACGTGAGCATGTACTCAACCATAATGGCAATGAACAAAAGCAACATCAACTGATAACCATTAATCAAAAAATTAAAACAACAAAAGAACAAAGACTCAACCCACCCCACGATGGGCACGCAAATCAAAATAACACAACCAGCCAGCTACATTTATTTACACGGTAGCTGCCCGTAACAGGTGACTGCTCACACCACCACCA
This sequence comes from Conus canariensis, assembly GCA_033310375.1. Taxonomy (NCBI): domain Eukaryota; kingdom Metazoa; phylum Mollusca; class Gastropoda; order Neogastropoda; family Conidae; genus Conus; species Conus canariensis. The sequence continues at coordinate 3,474,288 of CM065720.1, forward strand.
CAACAGCAGCAGCCCGTAGGCATTGCTCCTACCATTGTTCTACTTCTGCTGTTCACACTACAACAGCAACACCCTGGGGGCATTACTCTAACCCTTGACCTACTCCTGCCCCTCTCAATCTTGACCGTAGTTTGTAGCTTGCCAGCACTACCTGGGGCAGGTAGTTTGCGCATTCCAGGCTTTACATGAGAGTAGGTGCCAAATTCACACAATTTAGTCCTTAAAGGAGCGCGTGAAAATCTGCGGTACCCCATTTTAGCCTGTTCAGCAAAACCCTCCTGGCGTTTAGTACCCCTGCCTTTCATTGTCTCAGGGTCTGTAGTTCCAGGATCACGTGAAATGGGCTGTCGCACCCATTCACTGCGACGACAATCATTTTCCCTTTTCAAAATACAAGGAGATGATCCCTCACTCATCTTATCCGAACCAGTTTCCCTTCTCCCTGTGGAACTTCCTTGGTTCGAATCCCACTCAGTGCCTATGCCCACTGCTTTCTGGGCCTTATTTCCTTCTCCCTTTTCCAACACTGGCTTGTCTGCTCCTATGAGCTGACTATCGTTGGCAGTTTCTAACGATAGCTGGTCACCTCGACCTTCTTGCCATGCGTTAATACAGCCTCCCTGGTTCCAGCCCAGCTGCTGGTTCCAGTTACTCTGTGGTCCCTCTTGGCCCCAACCCTGAGGTCCGCCACCGTGGCTCCTACATTTCTGACTGCCACGGCAACGCCAACAACGACTTGAACCACCACTATGGCCACCATGGCCTACAACACCGCCACTACGGCCATCTCCATGGCCCACGGCACGGCCACTACGGCCACCTCCATGGCCTACGGCACCGCCACTACGGCCACCTCCATGGCCTATGGCACCGCCACTACGACCACCTCCATGGCCTATGGCACCGCCACTATGGCCACCTCCATGGCCTACGGCACCGCCACTACGACCATCTCCATGGCCTATGGCACCGCCACTACGACCACCTCCATGGCCTATGGCACCGCCACTACAGCCATCTCCATGGCCCATGGCACCGCCACTACGACCATCTCCATGGCCTATGGCACCGCCACTACGACCACCTCCATGGCCCATGGCACCGCCACTACGACCTATTTCATGGTCCACTGCACCACCACCACGGCCACCTTCATGGCCTACGCTAGCTCTACTGCTAGCAGCGCCTGTGCACTCCACCTGCCTCCTGCTTACTTTCCAGTAGGAGTTCCTACCCTGCACTACCCTTGCTCTCCCTGTTTGACTGGCAGCCTGGTTAGGCTTTGGGAGGATATACCTACCCCCTAACAAAGCTGGATAGGGAAGATTATTTTGCACTGCCGCACTTTGTTGTTGTTGTTGTTGTTGTTGATGATGTTTTGTGCCAAATATCTTTCAAAGGTGACGGCAATAAAGAATTGTTCTTGTTGTTCTTGTTCTTGTTTTCACACACACACACACACACACACACAACACACACACCCCACACCACCCTAGGTACTGGTTGCCTTGTCACCCCTGCTAATTGTGGCCTCAGGGCTAAGGAGAGAGGGTGTAGCATACAGGAAACAGCATGCACATTGTAACACTTCCTTGGTGAATCTGAACCAGAAACACCGTGGCTAGGACTCTTGGGAGAGAGAGAGAGCACAACTCAATCAAGATCAGACAGGTCATGGAACTGCGCTTTTGACCCTCATGCATATAACAGAACTGCGCTTTTGACCCTCATG
>CM065720.1:3483519-3516019 GCA_033310375.1 Conus canariensis
ACACACACACACACACACACACACACACACCGCGCAGGTGTTTGCTCACACAACAAATAGGTAATATAACTTCACACACATGCACACAGATAATTATATCTATCTATCTACCGATCAATTTATCAATCAATGTAGCTAGCTAGCTCACTAGCTAGCGGAATAAATAGAAGTTTTTCTTTCTTTCTTTTTTTTTCATTCTTTATTCTTTGATTCGTTTTCTTTGGAAAAAAATCTATCCCAAATCACGTCACTTCTTTTCATCGTCTATTCAAAGCTTCTCTCCTTGTTCCAACTTGCTTTCGTCGTTTCTGATTTTAAACCCTACTTCCGCGTGGCTCCTCCCGCTTTATGCATGCAGATTCTCCCCAAGTAGTGTCTGAGAGACAGGATTGAATTAACAATTTCACTGCCATTGATTGATCTGGCTGGTTCCGGAATTGTGTGACAGGCGCAGTCTTAGTCAGAGTGCAGTTCCCTCCCTTACAATCTCGATCTGATCAGTCCAAACAGGATTCGGGGCGACGGACAGGAGTGGCACATAATTGATACAGCTCTTTTGGCAGCAAACCATTTGTGCACGATGGCACTGGCTGCGCTGTTTATGCTTTCCATTAGCACTGAGCTCGTTCTTTAGGAGCATTAATATTGTCTGACCAAGAGATGCTTAAAGTCTTTCCTTGTGTTCTGTGTCAGAAGGCAGTACGTTGAAAGGTAAATGGACATTTTGTCCGCCATTTGCTGATGCTGCTGATGTATCATCAGATGTCTTTTGACGATGCTGACAACGGTGCTGCTGATGTATCATCAGATGTCTTTTGACGATGCTGACAGCGCTTGTGCCGTTTTATTGCTTTTTCTTTTAGTATTGATCTGAGAGAGAGAGAGAGAGAGAGAGAGAGAGAGAGAGAGAGAGAGAGAGAGAGAAACAGAGACAGATTGACAGACAGACAGACGGACAGACATACAAAGAGAGAGAGAGAGAGAGCGAGAGAGAGAGAGAGAGAGAGAGAGAGAGAGAGAGAGACAGACAGACAGACAGAAAGACAGAAAGACAGACAGAGACAGATGCAGAGACAGAGACGGAGACGGAGACAAAGACAAAAACAGTGAGAGAGAATTGTGAAGGGGTGGGGGTGGGGGTGGTGGTGGGCAAGGAGATTCACTTTGTGACAGAGGATGAAATTAGCGTTTTGATCATTAATGGGCCCAAAATATGGTCGGCTAAGCGACAAAAAAACAACAACAAAAAAACCTGAATTGTGAAGCAAAATAGCAACGTAGCAGATAGAACACATCTTAGATCGCCCAGTGCATACAATGATTTGGTCACAAAAAAAAAAGAAAATACAGAACAAAGAAAACACAAGAAACCAAACAGAAAAACATAATAAAGCAGTACAGGAACCCCTTGCACTAAACATTTCTTACACACTATAGGAGATGGTGCTTTGGCTGTTCACAGTGTTGTCTTGTCCGCGCTAATTCTCTCTCTCTCTCTCTCTCTCTCTCTGTTGTTTCGGTCAATCTTTGAAGCAGCTTAGCATGTTCTTGTTCTCTGCATGCCAGGCCATGGATGTCTGTGGCAAATGGTGACGGTTCTTATTTTAATACTGACTGTACTGACATGATTATCAAATACATCAGTCATGATACGTTCCAGGAATATGTTGTAAAGTGTGGGCGATAGAAGGCAGCCCTGGCGAATTCCAGTTAAAGTATGAAACCATCTCCAGAGGCGCACTGTATGGATACTGCATTTGTCGCTGTTCAGTGCAATTACTGGATGCTGTTGATCAGATAAAGTCCAATGTTAAAGTTTATTATTGCAGGCCCACAGCGCCTCCTGCCCCACTCTGTTGACCGCCTTCTTGAAGAGTGGTAGAAATGTTTCTAGTGTTTTAGATGCTTTTTGCAAAGGGTACGTAGGCTGTGGATCTGTTCCATAGTACTTCTACCTTGGCGGAATCCAGCCATCAATAATGGTGTCTGCTTGTGGTTGTAAACTATTCTGATTCATTGTGAGCATAACTTGGCTGGAATGGCTGATCAAAATGATAATGCGGTAGTTCTGGTAGTGTTGGAAGTTTCCTTTCTGGAGAAGGTTGACGATTAGCGAGAGACTCCATGGAGTATGCCATGTCTGATGAACCCAGAGGTTGTTATGCATGGCAGTTAAAATTGTAGTCATGGCCTTTCCACCATGTTTCAAGGGCTCTGCAAGTACATCACCAATGCCTGAAGCTTTCTCACCTTTCAGCGCTATCTTTTTTGCTATCACTTCTTCACTGAGTGGTGCAAAGTCATCCCCCTTTGATGAACCCTCTACTGTTGGCACACCTGAAGCTCCCCTGCTCTTCAGAGCAATGATTCTGTCCACTTTTTTGTGATGTCTTCTTCTTATGGGAGACAGTTGCCATCCTTCATCTGAATGATGCTGACTTGACGTTGGCTTCTACTTGGTCAGCTCTTTGTGCAATCTTAAAAAAACCTTTCTTTTCTTGCTGTGTGTGGTTTTTTCAGTGTCTCCACGCTATTGTTGGACTCGGTGTCCCTTTCCGTGCTTCATTTCTTCACTGATTCTCTTGTTTACGACGCTAAATAGCCCCTCCTCAGGGGGTTTTTGATGGTGGCTTCAAGTTCCCTCCAGTATCACATATCTCCGTAATATTGTCTGTGATCCATGGTATTCATTTCCATTGACTTATTCCTACGATTTCTTTTGCTGTTTCAATCATCGCTTGGCTGGAATCGTATGTGAGGGTTTTGAGGTCTTTCAGCAGTAGCACCAGGGTGATTTTTCTCCTTTGACATACAGCTGCTGGCAATAGACTTGTTCCGGAAAACAAAAGGGGTATATAATACCCATCTTTCTACTGCGAGTAGAGTTACCTTTTCTTAATTTATGGGCCAAGTAAGCGGATCTGGTGTCCAATATTTGCTTTGAAGCGCAGGCCAGGACAACGATCGGGATATCGACTGTGTGCATTATAGCACACCGTGTCACACCTATCGTTTGGATATCGACTGTGTGCATTATAGCCACACGTGTCACACCTATCGTTTGGATATCGACTGTGTGCATTATAGCCACACCGTGTCACACCCATAATTTGGCATTTCTCTGTGATTGAACTGCTTAAGTTGATCGATGGGAGCAAGGCTGTTTTGGGTGTGCCTGTCCGTGGCATCTGTGCTTCGAAAACGGCGGGCACACTCGCGTGGAACGCGAGCACCCACACCGATTACTTCCCTTGCAGACTTCTGAGTACCGTCTCTTATTCAGCTGTGCCAGGATCATTCACTTTATCAAGATTGAGGTACAGACGGCTGTTTCTCACTGTCGTAGTGTTCTTCAGGATCATTCACTTTATCAAGATTGAGCTACAGACGGCTGTTTCTCACTGTCCTATTGTTCTTCAGGATCATTCACTTTATCAAGATTGAGCTACAGACGGCTGTTTCTCACTGTCCTATTGTTCTTCAGGCGCACTTTAAATTCGCCACGATAATGTCGTAGTCACTATCAACGTCAGCTCCTGGAACTGTTCTTGCTATGTCCCTGCTGAAGGCAGACCTGTTTTGAATCTTCACAAGAATACATTCTACACTGGTTGTGATACTGACCGTTTGGAGAGTGTCACCGTCCATCTGCGCGATCTTTTATGCTTACCGGAAGAGTCAGAACCATGGCATTATCCAACTTTATCAGATGCAGCCTCCGGTCAGTGGCGGTCGAGTTAGAGGAGGTGCCACTGAAATTCTTCCTGTCTTGCTGGGCAGCTATACCTTGCTTGGTTCTAGTCATGATGAATGATGAGGATGTCCTTCTCGTCAACGTTTTTGATGTGTTAGGTCTCAGTGGTCAGGGTGTGTCTGGAATATGACTACAACTAATTAATGATAAAGTGTGTAATGCTTTGTCGTATTCCGAGTTATTGTTGTTGTTGTTGTTGTTGTTCTTGTTCTTGTTGTTGTTCTTGTTCTTGCCATCGTCCTCATTGTCGTTGTCGTTGTTCTTGTCAAAATTCTTGGGTTTTTTTCTTTCGAGGTTTTGCGTGTTTATGTGGAATGTATGATTTACCTGTCACTACTTAGCTTTATGTCTTCACAATGCGTATCACTTCGAAACATTGAACCTAAGAGAATGTTAATTGATAATGTTCAGCTGCTATTGTTTCAAAGAGTGAAAAATAAGTTTACTCATTAAGTAAAAGAAGAAAACTCATTGATGTTCATATTTTCGGAGCCATCTTGGAAATCCATTTGTTATTATCCGATGCGTTTCCACATAAGTAACAGCGTCAACGGCTGTAGATGCCCACAGCAGTCAAACGGCTGTAGATGCCCACAGCTGTCAAACGGCTGTAGATGCCCACAGTTGTCGAAAGGCAGGGTTGAAAGGCCATGTTGATCTGCTATAGTCACGAGCCTTGACTTATGAAGGTCATTTCCTTACTTTTTTTAAACACCTTTTAGAGGCAATTTAGGTGGCCTCAAAATATCTGTTACCTGCAGGATCAGTCAGTTCACTGTTGATCGATATGTGTGTTCCTGGTTGTACCTGCAGGATCAATCAGTTCACTGCTGATCGATATGTGTGTTCCTGGTTGTCGGGAGACTGGCGGATGATGGAGCCAAAGTTCCAAGTCATAATTAAAGTCCTGTATGCATTTGTTTAAGCTGTATTTCAGACGTTTCAGTCCTCAGATTACAGTTTTGTTACAGGTCTTGCTCTTTCCGAACAGCACCACCTTTAACGTGAAGTCCAGTTCATGAAAAAGAAAAACAAAAGACAGTATTCATCAGTCGCGGTGACATTTGTGTTTGTTTCTCCTCCATGTTACTCACTAGACTTTGTTTACCGTCAGATGTGTCTTCTTCTCTTTGTTTACCGTCAGATTTGTCTTCGTTTCCACTTTTCCACCACAGTACAAAGCATGATTTTCTATCTGAGCTTTTTGTTTGTTTTTCCATCTAGCCTTTCTGAGACCGAAAATGTGCCGGCAATATTTAGTCATCCTTTTAAATTGTCTAACTTGACTGAGGATTATGTTCCAGATGGCGAATGTACTAATGTTTCTTTAATGGATAGTCTGTAGACTTCCTGAGTAGCACACCTTTTTGTGTCCACCTTAGCGGACATGCACGAATAGCTGCTGGGCGGCGACCGATCCGGCGTGATCTCTGATTGTTCCTATTCCATGCAATGTGTGTCGGCGAAGTCAAAGCTGGCAGAGCCCATCTATGTCCATGTCAGACTATCCTGTTGACTATCTCCATGTCAGACTATCCTGTTGACTATCTCCATGTCAGACTATCCTGTTGACTATCTCCATGTCAGACTATCCTGTTGACTATCTCCATGTCAGACTATCCTGTTGACTATCTCCATGTCAGACTATCCTGTTGACTATCTCCATGTCAGACTATCCTGTTGACTTTATTCCCCACACGCCGCAGACAGCATTGGATTGTATGGCTACCAATAGCAAAGGTCAATCTTTGATTGACCTCAGGGCTGTCCAGTACGTACATGGAAATAGCAAGTACACGAATGGTAAACACGCAAACAAAGCTAAGATAAGCAAACAACCAGACACATGGACAAGCAAATGAATAGACAAATATCAAAGAATGGAAAAAGGGAAAGGGGTGGACGTTTGAGAAGTATGATGATGAAGGAGGAATGTGGTAGGGGTTAGATCGTCACAATAAACTATTCATGTATGTCACACAACTAGATGCCACGAGAAAACATAGCAAACTGTATTAGAAATGTTAAAAACAAAACAAAACTGACAAAGACAATGATGAAGTATGAATACGTAAACCAATTACTTAGATTAATAAATCGAAAACATAAAGTGACATCTTAAAGTTACAAAAGAATAGAGGAAAGAAAGCTAAGCCATTTAAAGGACGACGCAACAAATCCCCTTGACAATTGTGAAAGAAACAGAGGACCAGGTTAACAATGGGAAGAGAGAGAGAGAGAAGAGAGAGAGAGAGAGAGAGAGAGAGAGAGAGAGAGAGAGAGAGAGAGAGAGAGAGGAGGATTATGATTCCAGCCACCCACCTACCTCCCGAAATAACAAAACGAACTTGATACATAGGCAGGGAGGAGAGGGAGAGAAATGAGAAACATAATTTGCACAAAACAGGAAGAGAGGGGTCGGATGGCAAAGAACAAAGATGTGTCAATATATTATGTCTTTAGTCTGACAGCCACAAATTAAGTTTGTAAGCTACCCCCAATGTCCGTTCCATGGCCTAAATTCATACTAGCAACAGAACATTGAAGAGAAGTTAAAACACATTACAGCTTTGACCTTACACGAGGAGAAAGGGTACCCCAATTCGTCTAAGTGTTGAATGAAAAATAATCAATGAAAGTGGTTAGAAGAACCGTAACGCAACGCCATTCCAATGCCAACTCATCAGCAAAAATGACACTGTGAACAGAATCATTGTTTGGTTCTTCTGGAAGGTCTCACTGAAGTGTGATGGGGAATAGGGGATGGGGAACAGGGGATGGGGAATAGGGGATGGGGAATAGGGGATGGGGAACATAATAAACATAATACTAAACACAAAAAGGAAGTGAGCGGGGGGGGGGGGGGGGGAGTTAATTTCTACAGATACTCTTAACAAAGTGTGAATAGAGAAGAGAGAGTGGCATTTTTTTTTTTTTTTTTTTTTTTTGGGGGGGGGGGAAGCGCGAATAACAGATGAACATCATTACAGTCCAGAGAAAATGCGAATCCGTAAACATATTTCAGTCACCCGAAAATAGTCGGAACATTAGTCTGAGGAAACGTAACAGGATTGGAAACTCGGTCAGCTAGGTGACGTCTGAGATTACACTGAAAAATAACTCTCTGTCTGTTCTGTCTGTCTGTTCTGTCTCTCTCTCTCTCTCTCTCTCTCTCTCTCTCTCTCTCTCTCTCTCTCACACACACACACACACACACACACACACATACACACACACATACACTCACACACACACACACACACACCACACACACACACACACACACACACACACACACTAAACACACACACAACACACACACACACACACACACACACACACACACACACACACACAACACACACACACCACACACTCACACAAATCATGGCTTGCTTAAAACTGGTCTCGTGAAATACTTGACTTGTTGAAGCTCTGGTCTAATGGGACACGTATTTAAGGCTGCCCTAATTAAAGACTGGCCTTTTTTTTAGCATTGACCTTATCAAACACTCATTAGATATTGAAATCATGAAATGTGTGTTCCATTACACACCCATCAAACGCTGTTTTCAATGAAGGCTGTATCATTAAAGGCTGGCCTCATCACACATTCGCTCATTGCATATTGCTCTTTTTCAATTGAATCATTAAAGGCTGGCCTCATCACACATTCGCTCATTGCATATTGCTCTTTTTCAATTGAATCATTAAAGGCTGGCCTCATCACACATTCGCTCATTGCATATTGCTCTTTTTCAATTGAATCATTAAAGGCTGGCCTCATCACACATTCGCTCATTGCATATTGCTCTTTTTCAATTGAATCATTAAAGGCTGGCCTCATCACACATTCGCTCATTGCATATTGCTCTTTTTCAATTGAATCATTAAAGGCTGGCCTCATCACACATTCGCTCATTGCATATTGCTCTTTTTCAGTGCTACTTTCACAAGACAGTGACTTTATCAAACATTGACCTATGAGACACAGTTCTAAATGAATACTGTCCTAATGCAAAACAAGGTGAATGAGAGCGCATGGCATGTGACAGTCCACGTATGATTGAATCTGCCGTGGAGAGAGAGAGAGAGAGAGAGAGAGAGAGAGAGAGAGAGAGAGAGAGGAGGGAATGGGGTGGTGGTGGTGGAGGGTCTGCTAAATGTTAAAGACGAATTTTCCTTTTTGACTTCGTCATGTTGCCTTTCCTTCCTTCGTGAAAAGTTGAGATAATTTACTTCCGAAAACATTCACAAGACTTGTCAAAACTTTAATTCTTCGAAGACAACCTATTCAAATTTTGCAGACTGATTTCTGATTCCGATTTAGTGTGTGCACAAAAAGTTGACATGAATTTTGGGTTTTGTACAGCAGCTGTCTTTGTTTTCTCCAAGACTCCGCAGAGAACCAGACAGATTCTATTCCAAGCTACCCTTCCAATGCATTTCCGCTTTCACAAGCGATCGCCTCACTAACGGGAAACCACCCACTAGAAACGCCTTCATTGTCATGCGCAACGTCTGCGTAAGTGGAATTAAGACGCAGATTAAGTTATCTTCCAAAATTGCTCTCCATCAGCGTGAGAAACTGTGAGCAGCTTTTTTCTTGCCAGTTTTTTTTCCCTCAGCACAACGAAGCCAGGCAAAGAAAGGAAGGCAGGCTGGAACAATTCGTAGAGGAGGCTTGCGTCTTGTCCACAAAGACGACTTCACAAGACAAACTTCTATCCTGCTCTTGTTAATCTGATCTGTCTGTTCGGCTGACATTTTGTCCACCTCATGAACCGTGTGAAACGGGCCCTGTAGAGTGGTCTGCTGAATATTACAATCATGCTGCATTCACGCCATTGTTATAAAACATTTGTCGTTGTTACTGCTTTACGGGACACAGCTTACAAAAAAAAAGGTCAATCAACACTTGAGCAAGATCATCGGAAAATAGATTACGATCGATACCTTTTATGATATACTCGCTAATAAAAAAAACAACCCTGCCAATGGCTTTCTTTTTATGACTAAATTTCTTTGCTTTCTACAAACCCAGTTGTTGTAAATTCTCCAGCACTGAAAATATGTGTATAGTTTTTTTCACAATCGTTACAAAAGTAAAATCGCATTGCATATGATTCGTAAGTTGTATGCAACATTCTCCACGCTACAGAACATTGAACAAAAAAGGGCATATTTTGGTTGTTGCTCAGTTAGCGCATTTCTGTCATTATTCAGGTTTGTCTGTATTTTGATTTAAAAATAATTGACACCATGATTAACCAATGACTCAATTTGAAAAGTCATGAACAAGAACATCTGTTCTGTTGTGTGTTAATGAATACGGTGTGAGAAATTGAATTTTATGAGTGTAAACATAGTTCAGTCTTGTTCCGGCAGTCTTGAGTAGCCACCCTTTAATATGTTAAAATTTGAATTCCCATCTTATATTGAAAACCGAAACTTACTCTCACTTCGGCTTATCGATTTCATTACTCGTGTCTGATACTCATCCAGCATCCGATACCAATCCATCATCGTCTCAACAAGCAATAATTGTGTGTGTGTGTGCGGGATGGGGGGGGGGGGGGGGGAAGGGGAGGGGACAAAGGGAGAGGGGGGGGGGAGTATACATATATATGTATGTGTGTATGTGCTTCTATGTGCGTGTGTGATTGAATAAATGTGTATGTATATTGGGGGTGTGTGAGGGCGTGTGTGTATACATGTGTGTGTGTGTGTGTGTGTGTGTGTGTGTGTGGTGCGTGTGTGGTGTGTGTGTGTGTGTGTGTGTGTGTGTGTGTGTGTGTGTGTGTGTGTGTGTGTGTGTGTGTGTGTGTGTGTGTGTGTGTGTTTACTAAGGGTGTTTTACTGTTCTTATTCACTTAACTGCTTTTTATATTCTGTATTTTTGTCATTTGTGTGCAACAATGAAAATTTGATTTGATCAAGGTTATGGTTGTTACCGATTGTTCTATTATTTTTATGTGAATTAATTTATTTATTCATGTGTGTGTGCATGTGTATGTGTGTGTGCATGCATGTGAGTATAATTGTGTGTGTGTGTGTGTGTGTGTGTGTGTGTGTGTGTGTGTGTGTGTGTGTGTGTGTGTGTGTGTGTGTGTGTGTGTGTGTGTGTGATCTGACTACTTTGATGTGTTTTGCTATTATTTACCATTGTACATGTATTTTAAAATTCTGTGAAATCAAGTTTGACCATTATGTAATACTGAAAATCTATTCTAAGTATTGTTGTTTATTGAAATGGGTTTTACTATTGCTTGATCATTTATTATGTGCATCATCATCATCATCATCATCATCATCATCATCATCATCATCATCATCATCGTCATCGTCATCATCATCATCATCATCATCATCATCATCATCACACTTTAATGCTTCTTTTAATCAGAATTTAGGCCTGACAGTGTTGTTTCTGTTTTTAGCGAATTCTGAAAATTAGTAAGTGGTGTGTGTGTGTGTGTGTGTGTGTGTGTGTGTGTGTGTGTGTGTGTGTGTGTGTGTGTGTGTGTGCGTGCGTGTGTGTGTGGTGTGCGTGTGTGTGTGTGTGTGTGTGTGTGTGAATGTGTGTGTGTGTGTGTGCGCGCGCGCGCGTGTGTGTGTATACATGTGTGTGTGTATACATGTGTGTGTGTGTGTGTGTGTGTGTGTGTGTGTGTGTGTGTGTGTGTGTGTGTGTGTGTGTGTGTGTGTGTTTAGTATGTGTTTATCTACATGAATGAGGTTTTACATTTTAACTAAATTGATTTTGTTGGGTTGTTGTTGTTGAGTTACCCTACTTGTGTACTGTTTATTGTTGCTGAGTTACCCTACTTGTTTATTATTCATTGTTTTTCATGTTTATTTATGTCACTAATGTATAGTTAGTCAGCAGCACGATTGTAATTTCTCAGAATTGAGATAATAAAGTATTCTTGTATCTTGTATCTTGTATCCCGCCAGAGAATGTTAAGGCTTCAGTTGCCGTTGCTGATGGAGTGGTCAACTGCTAGAGGTTTACCGTGGGTAAGACAGAGCATTATGGCATAAGGAGCCAAAGTCTTTCCTTCCACTGTCCCCAATTGAATCAGATACCCATTCACTGCCCGATGGACTGAGGGTTTTCAAGCTGTAAAAATCACAGACACACAGACTTACACACACACACACACACACCACACACTCTCACACCACACCACACACACACACACACACACACACACACACAGAGATTTTGAGCAATGGACTCTTGAAGCGCTGACTTCGCGAAAATCTGACCTCGGTAAGCACTGACCTATCAAACCTATCAAAGGGCTGAATCAAACGCTGGCCTCATCAAGTACTGACACATTTATTCGTGGCTTGATTGAAATCAGCCACCGTTTACACTGGCCTCGTTAAATATTGGACTATTGGAAACACTGGTCTGACTGAACACGTGTTAAAAGCTAACCTGAACTTTTTGAACACTCAGTAAAAAGCCTGTATTTCCGTTTGTGTTCGGGGTGAGATAAATAAGCGAAATAGCCTAAATGAATACTTCAGCTATTTCGTAAGAGCTAATTCACATAGTTATATGTGCAGCCGTCTGTTTTCTCTTTGCTGTTTTGTTTTGTAGCTGAAAGCTCTGAAATGGCCTTGTGACTGGCTGGTTATGGCCGAAACCAAGCAACCAACAAAACATAGAAATTAGCAATCTAATTCAATGATCATCAATCCATCGACCTTACTGGCCCCAATACTAATTACGCCTGCTTCTCGAAAACACCCACTGTGTTCTTCTGATCATAACAAAATATTTTCTATTTCCACAATGCAAATATTTAGGTCTTTGATTTTTGAATGTCAGTTTTGTTTAAAGCAAGTCCCTCTTACCAAGAATAATAGCAAATCGAATAATCAATGTCGTTTAAATTGATCCGAATAGTGTTCTTATTTTCCCTTTACTTTATTTTCGAAAGGGACCCTGTTACCTGATTCATATTCTTGATTTCTGTGTATTTTATTATTTTCTTCGGGTCTGTTTTCTCTGAAGAGGGGAAGGAACTCCAAAACGCGGTGCTTCTTTCATATTATCTTTTTTTTCTATTTGTTTGTAGCTCTGATAACTAAAATTGTATTCTTCCTTTCCTTTGCATTCAGAAAGCTTTTCCATTATCCTTTTACTGCCATTGATGGTTTATCGGAACAGTTGGCTCATGCCAGGTCTGCAGACATTCTGGAAGCAAGTCTCAGGTTCCCCGAATGCCAGGGAACATCTGCTGTGTAGAGAAAAAAAACAAACAGACATTCTGCTCTCATTTCTTCGACGAATGTAGTCAAGGCGGAATTTAAAAAAAATATCTGAGTGATGCATCACCCTCATTGAAATGCATGCAGTTCCTGATTGCATCGGAGATGCGTGATGCTGCGAATGGAACTTCAAGAAGTAGAACAACAATAACAACAACAACAACCAGCTACCCAATAGATATAGGCGGTGAAAGACAAGGAGTCGGAAGTGGAAGAACATAATAGGAGCAGGAAGATTAGGGAGAAATAAATGCATTGCGATAGAGTTTGTAATGAAGCGGAATGTGGAGGCGGAGAGGAGAGAGAGAGAGAGAGAGAGAGAGGAGAGAGAGAGAGAGAGAGAGAGAGAGAGAGAGAGAGAGAGAGAGAGAGAGAAGAGCTTTAATGTACATCGGCCTAGGGCTACAATGCAACGCAGAAAGGGAAGGGGGTGGTGGTGGAGGGGTGGTGGTTAGGATCGGGTTGGAATTAATACATACGTTACTGTCAACAGATCAGCAAAGTATTGTAATGTTCATCCCCCAAAAATATGAATTAAAAAGGATGATACATTATTCAGCTGCATTGAGAGAACAAGAAATTACAATGCAAATGATGTCAAACATTTCAAGCAAAACTATAGTGGTGGTAACTGTCCGTAGTAATTTACCATCTGAAGAACTGGTCTTAGCCTTCTGTTTATCGTATGAAAGATATACCCCTTGGCCAATTCTTTGAGAAATGTATTCCTAAGGTCTTGGTAGAGGGAGCATTCAAATAAAAAAAAGATGTTGCTCGTTCTCGACCTGATCACGGGAAAATGGGCACGCTTTATTCTTCTGTTTTACTATAGCGATGCAGGGTGTTATTCAGTGGAAGCACATTGAACCTTGTTTGTGTAATCACAACGCGGAAACAGTACGTATTTATATCCAACAGATCTCTTTCTTTTTAAAAAATAGATTTAAAATCTGTATAACTTTTGTACTTCTCACGAACTTGCATGGTGCCAGCACATTCTTGTGTGTGTGTGTGTGTGTGTGTGTGTGTGTGTGTGTGTGTGTGTGTGTGTGTGTGTGTGTGTGTGTGAGAGAGAGAGAGAGAGAGAGAGAGAGAGAGGGAGAGAGAGAGAGACGGACAGACAGACAGACAGACAGCCGGCAGACAGACAGATGGAGCTAGAGACAGAGAAAAACAGAGAGAGACAGAGAGAGACAAGGGGAGACAGACACGCGCACACACACACACACACACACACACACACACACACACACACACACACACACACACACGCGCGCGCGCGCGCGCGCGCGCGCGCGCGCGCACATGGAATTAGTTCAACTACACTGGTGTAATTTGGAAGGTTATCAGGTTAAAAAAAACCAACAACTGCAGTCGATATTATCTCGCTGTCCTACCGTCAATCTCACATTTTCTTTCCATTGATAGCCAGTGATTCCTAGAACTTCGAACCGTTCAATGATTATACCTATTTTCTATGTTTACAAGAGCTGAGGTATTATCTACTGTTAACAAAGGCGACACGTTAGCTGAACTGATATCAACTTACAGACTGTTCCAGTAGGCTCAACGGCAAGATTCTAAACTTTCTATGGAAATGTACGTGATACGTTCATGTGTAGCCTGTCACATCATGATGTCATTGTGGCCATTGCTAGTCTGGTACTCTGCTGCTGAATGATATGGACTACCAGTCTAAAGAAAAAGTCCAAAATACGCCCTGAACACCGTGAAGAGATGAAAGAATACGTAACGAACAGAACTTGCGCGCGCACGCACACACACACACACACACACACACACACACACACACACACACACACACACACATACACACACACACACACACACACACACACACACACACACACACACACACACACACGCACAACGCTTTGGGCTCTAGCGACGTAAAGCGCTCTATAAATATCCTTTTACATTACATTACACACACGCGCGACCCGCACACACACACACACACACACACACACACACACACACACACACACACGCGCGCGCGCGCGCGCGCACGTACACACACAAATAGACACAGACACAGACACACACACATACACACACATACACACAGGCGCTCGCGCGGGCGCGCGCACGCGGTCACGCATGCACGCACGGACGTACGCACGCTCTTCTCTCTCTCTCTCTCTCTCTCTCTCTCACACACACACACACACACACACACACACACACACACACACACACACACTAAAACAAGCTCAGTAATTTTACACACACACACACACACACACACACGCACACACACACACACACACACACACACACACACACACACACACATTAAACAAGCTAAGGTTTTAACAAATGTATGCTACTTCAACTACTTTTACAACCTCAAAGGTCTACAAACCAGACGACAAACATCTTTAGTTAGTGATGAAACAAACTGAGCACAACTAAGCCGTTCGAGGACGGACTGGGAGCTTTCCAAACAAACAACGCAGGATGCTGCAAGAATCTGTTAACAGACTGATGTAGCACTATATCAGATTTATTGGACTATCTCATAGAAATGTGTGTTTTAACGTAAAATTCACGCAGCAAAATCAGCGTAAAAATATAAATCAGACTGCAGGTTTTTTTTTCTTCTTCTTCTTTTCTTTTTCTTTTTTTTGCTTTTTTCTAAAATGGCTGTCTCACAGCGAGTGGAGCCTGTTTTTTTTACCTTTTGTTGATAAGACTATGAACTCAAGTGAAGATAGTTTTTTCTGATTTAGACGTTTGTCTGGCTGCCGAAAGAGTGTGCGGCAAAGAAACAGTATATGGTGCTCAGTGCATCAAAGGTCTCTGGAGGATCTACCCCTTGACTCGAGCTGCTAGGACTCAACTTTTGATTGAGGGGATTGTTATAAATGGATGTACTGTGTCTCTTTTTGACAAGAATCCATTCATTTTGAGAGGGAGCAATGGTGTTGAAGTTCCCGTTACAAAACTGTTTATTTCAGATCTTCCAGTCTCAGTATCGTATGACGATATGGAGAGTGCCCTTGTCAGACTGGGATGTGTTCTTAGATCTTCTCTCCTAATGGAGAAAATCAGGGACAGAGACGGAAAGCTAACCCGTTTTGTTACAGGTCGACGCTTTGTGTTCATAAACCTTCCATTAGTACCACTGGACAGGATTGTAAAGGTGGGTAGTTTCACTGCTCGCCTCTACCACAAGGAGCAGCCTAAGGTGTCACGGAACCCTGTGTGCTCTAACTGCCTGCAGTCAGGACACCACCGACACCAGTGTCAGAATCTGGTGACTTGCAGGGACTGCCTGCAGAGTGGCCACAAGCGTGGTGATCCGGCCTGTGGCACTTTCCCTGACCCTCAGGTGAGTGGACCTATCTCTGAAGCAGAGGCATGTGCTCAGATTGAGCATACAGAAGAGGTAAGGCTCACGGATGAGAACCAGCAGTCAGGAGACGTTCAGGTAGGGGCAAATTTGTTTGAGGATGGGGAAGATGTTTTTGAAGACTCTCTAACAGATGTGGTTCCCGAAACTCCAACTGATAAAATTGACAAGGGCAAAGATTCGTCTACACCTTCGCCGCGGAAAAATATCCGGCAATACGGTGCGCGTGGTAAGGACCAGCGTTCACGCAGCACCGGTGGCAAGCGACAGAGGTCAGGTGACGAGGATTCACCTAGCCAGCGGCGTGACGGGCCAAAGACTAAAATGCTCACCTGTTCGCGGCCCTCACCTGACCGCTCCGTGTCGAGTGGGCAAAGTAAAGGTGGGGGAGATGGTGGGTGAATCTTCACCGAGTGTGACGGTTTGACCTGACGGAGACGGCTTACGCGCGTTACACGGACTTTGTTTACGGGTTTGCGTTTGGATTTGAAAATGGCTTGGATTACGGACTTTCCTTATGGCTTGTGATTCTGGATTGACTGTTTTTACATTAAATTCACGGGGTTTGCGCTCGTGTTGGAAAAGAAAATCAATATTTAAATACTTG
Source organism: Conus canariensis (assembly GCA_033310375.1). Lineage (NCBI taxonomy): Eukaryota > Metazoa > Mollusca > Gastropoda > Neogastropoda > Conidae > Conus > Conus canariensis. The sequence goes on from CM065720.1 coordinate 3,499,543, forward strand.
AAAGAGAAAAAGTATGATGTAATTTGCTTGCAAGAAACACATATCACTGATGATGTTTATGGGCAATGGAAAAAAGAATGGGGCAAAGGTGAATTATTATATAATAGTTATACTTCACATAGTTGTGGTCAAGTTGTGTTATTTCGGCACAATGTGGTTGATAATTACAAGATAGTATACAATTCAAGACGAATTTTGGCCATTGAAATAGAAATTCAGCATAAAAAAGTGGTCATTGTGAATGTATATGCTCCAAATAATGACAATGAAAAGAATACTTTCTTTGATGAACTGGGAGATGTTATCTCTAATGTTGAGTCAGAGCCTTTGTTAATTGGGGGGGATTTCAACTGCGTATTAGATAACGATTCAGATATCATCTCTGGAGAAAAAACATGCAGAGGACACAGTAAAGAAATTCAATGATTTAATAAGAAGCCATAACCTGTATGATACCTGGAGACTGTTTCATCCAGATGACAAGGAATTTACATGGCATAAAACTTCTCCTTTTATTGCACGTCGATTGGATTATTTCATATCAAATGATAATTTGTTTGACAAAACAATAGACTGTAATATTCATTCTATCCCATTCACAGATCACAGAGGTTGCTCCATCAAATTGAAATTCTCAAGCTTTGAGAGGGGACCTGGGCTGTGGAAGTTCAACAACTCATTGTTGAATGACTTAAACTATGTCACACAGATGAATAGTTTGATAGATGATTATGTATCTCATATGGACGAAAACGTCGATTTTTCAAATGGAATGGGAAGTCCTAAAAATGAGGATTAAGAGTTTTACAATAATTTATGCTAAAGGTAAGAGCATCGACAGAAGGAATAAGTTAGTAGAAATACAATGTAAGTTAAATGACATAGATATTAAGATTGCAAAAAACCCTAATAATATTCATTATCAAAATCAGCGACAGCACTTAATGCAAGAATTAGAATTATTGGAAACTTATAAAGCACGTGCAGCGCAGGTAAGATCTAGAATGAAATGGATTGAAGAGGGTGAAAAGAACACAAAATATTTTCTAAACTTGGAAAAATCAAGAGCAAATTCAAAGATAATAGAAGAACTTCGTAATGAAAATGGTAGATCAATTACACAACAGTCTGAAATAATGAAAATGCAGCGAGACTATTATTCAAAGTTGTACAAGAAAAAGGTAAGAGCAGGAAACATGGAACAAATGGTAGATAACTTTATATCTGATACCTCAGTACCACAGCTTTCTGACTCTCAGAAGGATAGTTGTGAAGGCAATTTGACAGAGAATGAACTGCTAATGGCTCTTAAAGCCCTCAAAAATGGTTCTTCGCCAGGAAGTGATGGGCTTACAACAGAATTTTTAAAAGTATTTTGGTGTCATATAAAAAGTTTGTTAACATCATCACTTAACTCTGCATTTGAAAAAGGGACGCTTTCTCCTTCTCAGAGAAAAGCAGTCATTACATTAATTCACAAAGGCAAAGATCTACCTAGAAATGTTTTAAAAAAACTGGAGACCAATTTCGTTAATGAATAGCGATTACAAGCTTTTGTCTAAATGTTTGGCAAATCGTTTATGTCAAGTAATTAGAGATTTAGTAAGTGAAGATCAGGTTGGGTATATAAAAGGACGTCGAGCAGCTACGCTATTGAGACTAATTGATGATGTCATTGATCATCTAAAAGTAGAAAATATTCCTGGTTTGCTTTTAAGTATTGATTATACACAAGCTTTTGATAGTATATCTAAAGACTTCATGGTAACAGCTCTCAAAAAGTATGGGTTTGGTGAAGAATTCATTAGATGGTTTCAAGTATTAATCGCTGATACTTGTAGTTGTGTTTTGTATAGTGGCTGGATATCCGAGTATTTTGCGGTTGAAACAGGAATCCGACAAGGATGTCCTTTTTCTCCCTTAGTATTTGTGTTGGCTATAGAATTGCTAGCAATAAAGATAAAAGACTGTAGAAACATTAGAGGAATTGATTTAGGGGGTTCAAGAGATACGCTTGTTAATGTAATCAAAATTGCGCTTTATGCAGATGATGTTACTTTATTTTTGACAGATCAGCATGACATGATGCAAGCATTAGATATACTCAGTGATTTTTTCTTTGTTTTCTGGTTTGGTTATAAATAAAAATAAATCAGCAGCTATGTGGCTAGGTAGTAGAAAACATAGTGCAGACAGTTTTTATGGCTTTACGTGGAAAAATAAACTAAAGATTTGGGTATTTATTATGAGAATGATAAACCGGCATCTTTAGTTGAGGACAATTGGTTGCAAAGAATAGAAACTATTCAGAGAATTATTCACGCCTGGGAAAAAAGAGATCTTAGTATAATGGGTAAAATACATATTATTAAAACATTTCTTATTTCACAAATGGTCTATGTTATGCAAACATTTGTTATTCCTGATAAGATCTTATCAGATATAAATCGCATGCTTTTTAGATTTCTCTGGTGTAAAAAACATTGTAATCGAAAGGCACTTGAAAAAGTTAAAAGAAGCGTAATGTGCAGTGAATATGAAAAAGGAGGATTGAAAATGATAAATTTAAGACAGATGCAATCTGCTTTTCTCCTGTCATGGGTTGTAAAAATTTGTAAGGCCACAAACAATGAAAGGTGGACTATAATTCCGAGAAAAATATTTCTACCCTTTGGTGAGAATGTCACGTGTTTTATGCAAATACTAAAAGTGCACTTTTCAAAGGTTTAGACAAGATACATTCACATTTTTGGAAAATTACTCTGAAAACATGGCTAGATCTTAATAAACATGAAGATGTCTCACCCTTTCCCTCTTTACTGTGGAATAACCAATACATAAAATATCGAGGAAATGTCCTTTTCTTCCCTGACTGGATGAAGGGCAAAATACTAAATGTTAGTGACATGTATGGTCCAAATGGAATGCTTTCATACCAGGACGTGGTTAACAAGACAGGAACCTCCCCTGCAAGGATCTTAGAGTATAATGTAGTGTCAGCGGCCACACATAGTTTTAATACTAGGGTTAGTGAACAAGATAGATATGATATAGATTTTTCAGAACCACCTCTTTTCTGTAACAAAAAGCATATATCTTGCAAGGATTTCCGTGTGACTTTGTGTTCCCTCAGTTACACGGAACCATGTGCAGCCCGTTTTTGGTCTAATAAATATGGACTGGAGTTAAATGAAAATGTATGGAAGATACCCAGCTTGTGCACAAAAGAAACCAGACTGAGAGTTTTACAATGGAAAATTTTACAAAATATATACCCGACTAATATAATGCTATGCAAAATGAAAGTTAGGGATAATCGAAATTGTTCATATTGCAATGATGAAATTGATTACATTGAACATTTCTTTTTTCACTGTCATAAGATTAATTCGTTTTGGAAATTTGTCAGTCAATACATATTAGCTGTATACAACACAAGAATTGTGTTTTCTGAAGAAACTGTGCTCTTTGGAATTCTTAGACAAGAAAATCTTGACAGACATATACTACTGAAAATAAACCATGTTGTGATTACTGCAAAGATGTGTATAAGTATTTATAAAAAAAACGGAATCTAGGCTGCCAATTTCAGTCATATTCGAAAATCAGTTGCAACTGAGGAAAATATAAAGAGATTTCATGCATGCATTCACTCTTACACACGCACGCACGCACGCGCACGCGCGCACGGAGAGGGAGGGATGGGGGGGGGGGAGGGGGGAGGGAGAGAGAGAGACATACACTCAGTTACAAAAACATGCACGTGTTTGTGCATTTTGCGTGCGCGCACATGCACTGTAACACACACACACCTACAGGTACACACACATATACACGCACGCACACATACAACACAGTCTTGGTGACGTTTCTTTCATAAAGAAAGTGACCCCAAGGTAAATATGCCTTTTCGTTCTCCACTCCTCCGTACTTTCTTGCACTATTTCGTTTTCGTATGTGTAAGACTGTTGCACGTGGGGAATGTGGAATATGAGGGGGTTCATGCATGATTTCTTTTCATTATAGGATTGGCCTCATCGGGGAAGAGACAACTGGTGAGACGATATGTAACAAAGTAAATCCCTAAATCCATTTAAAAGACGCCGTCTCTGTCCGCCTGTCTGCCTGTTTGTCTGCCTAACTGTCTGTCTGTCTGTCTATCTCTCTCTCTCTCTCTCTTTCTCTCCTTTTTTTTCTTTTTTTTTCTTCCCCCCCCCCTCTCTCTCTCTCTCTCTCTCTTCTTGTGGGGGTGTGGGTGGATGTGGGGGGTGGGGGTGGGGGTGGATGGGTGTTGGGGTGGGTGGATGGTGGTGGTGGTGGTGTGTTGTGAAGTGCGCTCACGCGCTTGGGTAGGGGGAAGAAGAGGGAGACGGGCAATAGGGACCAACGACATCCTTTCAGGCATGTGTGTATACAGAATTGGTTGCTTATGCATAGTTTTTGCTTTGGTATCGTGTCGTGTATTTAACAGGTTTCTACCATTGTTAGCATATTTGAGAGAGAGGGGGGAGGGGGGGGGGGGAGAGAGCGAGAGTATGTGTGCGGGTGTATGTGTAAAACAAAATGAAAAACTAAAAATAATTAAGTCTTTTGTTTCATCTATGTTGGTTCCGTTTCCGTATAATGCAACACTTTATCAGAGTGAGTGTGCCAGTACACCACACATTAGTACATTAACATACCCAGACACTTTGTATCAATTGCCAAAACACTAAAATCAGCAAAATATGTCCATTTATAAGAGAACATACAGACTGTGCGTGGTGTGTAAGAGATTGGCTGGGAAAGAAAAGAAGAAAAAAAAAGAGAGAAAAAAACCTAGTAGAGGAAATTGTTTTTGTTTTTTTTCCGCTTTTTGACAAATCTTAAATAAATGTTAGCGAACCGCCCAGAGAACGTGGACAAACGAGTCACAAGACGAAACACAACTAGTTTCGACCTCTTAGGTCTTCATCAGGTGAGACATTAACGAATAAAACAATGAAAATTCACTTAGCTTTGATCGCTTCAGATCACTTGGTAGGGTTCAGCGCAAGGAAGAAGGCGTTGAATGAGAACGAGGCTGTTGGAAGGGAAATAGTGAGCGAGTCAAAGTCGTAATGAAGATAATAATATTACTGATAGGAATACTAATAATGGTCAAAATACTGAGAGAAAAAAAAAAAAAAAAGGACAAGATTACTACCAATCTGTGTCAATAAATATGGGTATGGGAGAAAGGAGAGTGGGTTAGAGGATTCTTAAACAGCAGGGTTGCCGTGGCAACAGTCCCAGAGGCGAAGGCGATGGTGATGTCAATGCCAGTGGTAGTATCAATACTAGCAATAGTATTACTGAATGATACTGCTAACAACGATAGTGAAGGTTAAGGTAATGAAAGCATGATACAGAAATATATTTAGAAAATACAATTTCTATAATAATCAAATAAATAAATAAATGAAACATTAAAAAATAATAATAAATTAAAAAATCAGTAAATAATAATAATAATAATAATTAAAAAAAAATAATAATAAAATAATAATAATAATAATAATAATGATAATAAATGCATAAATAAGATAGCTATAAGTTGTGTGAGGTGAATAGTGGGAGATAAGGTAGTATGTGTGTGTGTGGTGGGAGGATATTATGGGCTGAGATAGAAGTGGTGGGTTGGTACATGTTACTTTAAGGTGTAGATGCTATGAGGGTGGAGGGAAGAAGGGGATGGGTTTACGTACTAACTGGGGGAGGGGGAGGGGCAACATATTCACACCTATACACAATCTCTCTCTCTCTCTCTCTCTCTCTCTCCCCCCCCCCCTTCACGACCAACGATAAAGGAGCCAGCATTCTATTTATTATGTGTGTGTGTATGTGTGAGTGTGAGTGTGTGTGTGTGTGTGTGTGTGTGTGTGTGTGTGTGTGTGTGTGTGTGTGTGTGTGTGTGTGTGTGTGTGTTCCATTTGTAATGTCAGCCTTATTCATTGGTTACCCCCACCTCCACCCCCAGCAACCGCCATATCCACCAACACCCCTATACACATCATTACTAGGGCAGGGGGAGGGGGGAGTAAGTCGATTGATGTAGCAAATGGAGAGACTCAGAGAGTGTAGGAAAAGGGAAGATGATGATAGCTGCAACCTATGTCTGAGGTAAACAGAGGGAGGTAGGGTGGTATGGGTGTGTGTAGGTGGGGGATATTTCAGGCTGGAGCTGCAGAGATGGAATGGTACATACTACTTTTGGACGTTGATGCCATGAGGGTGGACGGTGCCCAGTTTGGCAATGAGATGAGATTCCTGCATAAGGCGTTCCAAGCTGTCACTCTTAGATTGCCAAAGTGCCAAGACTTTGACATGGTTGATGTTGTGTTGGGCATGGTTGAAGTGTAGAGCGACTGGTTTGGGCCGATGGTGGCGGATGTCGGCCAGGTGTTCAGAGATGCGGGTCTCAAGTGTGCGAGATGTCTCACCTACATCTTACCGCACAGCTGACAGTGGATGGCATACACAATGTTGTGGCTCTGGCAGGAGAAAGTGCGTTTAATAGTGAAAGAGCCTGTGGGGCGCACAGCTGACAGTGGATGGCATACACAATGTTGTGGCTCTGGCAGGAGAAAGTGCGTTTAATAGTGAAAGAGGCTGTGGGGCCATGTAGGATGGTGTCTGGTTTGGTGAGAGAGCAGATTTTGCAGTTGGGTTTTGAGCAGGGGAAAGTACCTGGTGGCTTAGGTGTTGAGATTTTGCTCAGCTTAGAGCGCACCAGTAGGTCGTTGAGGTTTTTGTCACGTTTGAAAGTGATCATTGGTGTGGTCTCAAAGGCAGGTTTATGGTTTTCTACTATGTGCCAGTTAGACTTCAGGATCCTGCAGATGGGCAGATTGTGGGGATGGAAGAGAAGGCAGGCAGTGGGTCTGTCTGTCTCTTTGGGAGGTTTAGTTTCCAGAGTAGATGTTCTGGATTTAGCTGCAGTGCGGCTGAGAGCATCACTGATGACGGCACTAGGGTATCCACGGTTGGTGAAAAAATCAGACATTTTGGCTGCTTGTATAGTGAAATCCTCTTCGCTAGAGCACAGTCTGGGTAGGCGAAGGAATTCAGAATATGGAATGCTATTTTTAGTGGACTGGTGGTGGGAAGATGTGTAGTCCAGGTATGAGTGCGCATCAGTAGGTTTGTAGAAGACTGAGGTTTGAAGCAGTCCATCTTTGAGGGAGATAGTGATGTCCAGGAAATTAACTGACTGTGAAATGGTGTAGGTCAGCTGGATGGATGGATGGAAGGTCTGTGCAAAGTTGAGGAAATTCTGGAGGTCATGTTCTGGCATGGATGTGGCTCCCAATCCATCATCTATGTATCTTTTGTAGAGCTCTGGTGTTGGGCCTGTGTAAGAGGTTAGTAGGCGGTGTTCTAGGTGTCCCATGAAGAGGCAGGCATAGGATGGTCCCATTTTGGTTCCCATAGCAACACCACTGATTTGTGAGAATGTGTGGTTGTTGAATTCAAAAGTATTGAGGGTGAGGACTAATTCTGCAAGTCTGACTAGTGTAGCTGTGGGAGGGTGTTGTTGGTTGGGGGGCCGTTTGTTAAGAAAGAATGCGAGGGCCTTCAGTCCATCAGCATGAGGGATGGAAGTGTAGAGAGAGACGACATCAAGGGTAAAGAGGAGGCTGGGTTTGAAAGTGGGATCTGTGTTGTATGAATTAATCATGTTGAGTGTGTGTGTAGTGTCTTTGAGGTATGTGGGGAGGCCTTGTACTATGGGTTGGAGGAGAGAGTCTAAGTACTGTGTAGAAGACTGAGGTTTGAAGCGGCTTCTCACTTTCTCACACCCCATCCGATCTTCATAACACCGCTCTTACCACTACCACTACAAGAATTCTATTCCAAGCCAGCCGTAGACTCATGTTGGCACATATCAAAAACACTCAATTCATCCCTGGAATCTCTCTCCCGTCTTCTTCAACATTTCAAACAACAAACCACAATCATCATGCCCATAGCCACTGCTTCAAGACTCAGACAGCTCATCCATACACACAACCAGCTCATTCACAATCACTGCTACCAGATTAAGCAAGACAAGTTATCAAAATTACGAAACAAACACGAGGCAAACCCAGACCAGTTGAATCCCCCTACACACAAAACTGACCCTTCTATCACCCATGAGCAACACCGCCACCTTGTTCGCTGCATTCCTGATAATCTGACTCTCACCAATGATGAAAGATCAGTCCTGGCAAAAGGTCTGAAATTTATTCCCATTCAGCCTGCCACCAATAAATATCAAAACCACGTTGATGTTGAAAGATTCTTTAGAAAATTAAGATGGATGGCTGCACTTGACGGTGTGCCCAAGCCCCCTCTACCAGACAGCTCAGACATTTTTACCCACCTTTTTCGAACTCCAGTGCTTCGCCAGCCACCTCTTGACAAATCCACTGAAGTTGAACTCTACATCAAAAAGTGTAGAAAAGAAATCTCTCAAGTTAAATCCAAACCTGTCCGCAATTCCAACCTCTCACGGGATGAACAAAAAGCCCTTGAATCACTGACACAAAGACAAGACATTGTCATCAAACCAGCAGACAAGGGTGGTGCAGTGGTGGTCTGGGACAAACAGTTGTACATAAAAGAAGCACACAGACAACTGTCAGACACAAATTTCTATACACCACTCACAGCATCACCCCTCCCCCAACACCAGAAACTCATCTCAACCACAGTTAAACAAGAAATCAAACACAACAACTTCCCGAAGACAGCCAAACTCCTCATAATGACAGACACCAAACAACCCACCTTCTACCTGCTCCCTAAAATACACAAAACCAATACTCCCGGCAGACCCATAGTATCTGCATGCAGCTGCCCTACAGAACACATTTCACAGTACTTAGACTCTCTCCTCCAACCCATAGTACAAGGCCTCCCCACATACCTCAAAGACACTACACACAAACTCAACATGATTAATTCATACAACACAGATCCCACTTTCAAACCCAGCCTCCTCTTTACCCTTGATGTCGTCTCTCTCTACACTTCCATCCCTCATGCTGATGGACTGAAGGCCCTCGCATTCTTTCTTAACAAACGGCCCCCCAACCAACAACACCCTCCCACAGCTACACTAGTCAGACTTGCAGAATTAGTCCTCACCCTCAATACTTTTGAATTCAACAACCACACATTCTCACAAATCAGTGGTGTTGCTATGGGAACCAAAATGGGACCATCCTATGCCTGCCTCTTCATGGGACACCTAGAACACCGCCTACTAACCTCTTACACAGGCCCAACACCAGAGCTCTACAAAAGATACATAGATGATGGATTGGGAGCCACATCCATGCCAGAACATGACCTCCAGAATTTCCTCAACTTTGCACAGACCTTCCATCCATCCATCCAGCTGACCTACACCATTTCACAGTCAGTTAATTTCCTGGACATCACTATCTCCCTCAAAGATGGACTGCTTCAAACCTCAGTCTTCTACAAACCTACTGATGCGCACTCATACCTGGACTACACATCTTCCCACCACCAGTCCACTAAAAATAGCATTCCATATTCTGAATTCCTTCGCCTACGCAGACTGTGCTCTAGCGAAGAGGATTTCACTATACAAGCAGCCAAAATGTCTGATTTTTTCACCAACCGTGGATACCCTAGTGCCGTCATCAGTGATGCTCTCAGCCGCTGCAGCTAAATCCAGAACATCTACTCTGGAAACTAAACCTCCCAAAGAGACAGACAGACCCACTGCCTGCCTTCTCTTCCATCCCCACAATCTGCCCATCTGCAGGATCCTGAAGTCTAACTGGCACATAGTAGAAAACCATAAACCTGCCTTTGAGACCACACCAATGATCACTTTCAAACGTGACAAAAACCTCAACGACCTACTGATGCGCTCTAAGCTGAACAAAATCTCAACACCTAAGCCACCAGGTACTTTCCCCTGCTCAAAACCCAACTGCAAAATCTGCTCTCTCACCAAACCAGACACCATCCTACATGGCCCCACAGGCTCTGTCACTATTAAACGCACTTTCTCCTGCCAGAGCCACAACATTGTGTATGCCATCCACTGTCAGCTGTGCGGTAAGATCTATGTAGGTGAGACATCTCGCACACTTGAGACGCGCATCTCTGAACACCTGGCCGACATCCGCCACCATCGGCCCAAACCAGTCGCTCTACACTTCAACCATGCCCAACACAACATCAACCATGTCAAAGTCTTGGCACTTTGGCAATCTAAGAGTGACAGCTTGGAACACCTTATGCAGGAATCTCATCTCATTGCCAAACTGGGCACCGTCCACCCTCATGGCATCAACGTCCAAAAGTAGTATGTACCATTCCATCTCTGCAGCTCCAGCCTGAAATATCCCCCACCTACACACACCCATACCACCCTACCTCCCTCTGTTTACCTCAGACATAGGTTGCAGCTATCATCATCTTCCCTTTTCCTACACTCTCTGAGTCTCTCCATTTGCTACATCAATCGACTTACTCCCCCCTCCCCCTGCCCTAGTAATGATGTGTGTAGGGGTGTTGGTGGATATGGCGGTTGCTGGGGGTGGAGGTGGGGGTAACCAATGAATAAGGCTGACATTACAAATGGAACACACACACACACACACACACACACACACACACACACACACACACACACACACACACACACACACACACACTCACACTCACACATACACACACACATAATAAACAGAATGCTGGCTCCTTTATCGTTGGTCGTGAAGGGGGGGGGGGGAGAGAGAGAGAGAGAGAGATTGTGTATAGGTGTGAATATGTTGCCCCTCCCCCTCCCCCAGTTAGTACGTAAATCCATCCCCTTCTTCCCTCCACCCTCATAGCATCTACACCTTAAAGTAACATGTACCAACCCACCACTTCTATCTCAGCCCATAATATCCTCCCACCACACACACACATACTACCTTATCTCCCACTATTCACCTCACACAACTTATAGCTATCTTATTTATGCATTTATTATCATTATTATTGTTATTATTATTTTATTATTATTTTTTTAAAATTATTATTATTATTATTTACTGATTTTTTAATTTATTATTATTTTTAATGTTTCATTTATTTATTTATTTGATTATTATAGAAATTGTATTTTCTAAATATATTTCTGTATCATGCTTTCATTACCTTAACCTTCACTATCGTTGTTAGCAGTATCATTCAGTAATACTATTGCTAGTATTGATACTACCACTGGCATTGACATCACCATCGCCTTCGCCTCTGGGACTGTTGCCACGGCAACCCTGCTGTTTAAGAATCCTCTAACCCACTCTCCTTTCTCCCATACCCATATTTATTGACACAGATTGGTAGTAATCTTGTCCTTTTTTTTTTTTTTTTCTCTCAGTATTTTGACCATTATTAGTATTCCTATCAGTAATATTATTATCTTCATTACGACTTTGACTCGCTCACTATTTCCCTTCCAACAGCCTCGTTCTCATTCAACGCCTTCTTCCTTGCGCTGAACCCTACCAAGTGATCTGAAGCGATCAAAGCTAAGTGAATTTTCATTGTTTTATTCGTTAATGTCTCACCTGATGAAGACCTAAGAGGTCGAAACTAGTTGTGTTTCGTCTTGTGACTCGTTTGTCCACGTTCTCTGGGCGGTTCGCTAACATTTATTTAAGATTTGTTTAGATTTCCGCCTGCAGTCCTCTCGCTTTGGAACTAGATCCGCTTTTTGGGTTTTTTTTTGGCAGATGAAGAGAACAGTGTGATGCACCAACAGATGAAGAGGACAGTGTGATGCACCAACAGATGAAGAGGACAGTGTGATGCATCAACAAATGAAGAGGACAGTGTGATGCACCAACAGATGAAGAGGACAGTGTGATGCACCAACAGATGAAGAGGACAGTGTGATGCACCAACAGATGAAGAGGACAGTGTGATGCATCAACAAATGAAGAGGACAGTGTGATGCATCAACAAATGAAGAGGACAGTGTGATGCACCAACAGATGAAGAGGACAGTGTGATGCACCAACAGATGAAGAGGACAGTGTGATGCACCAACAGATGAAGAGGACAGTGTGATGCATCAACAAATGAAGAGGACAGTGTGATGCACCAACAGATGAAGAGGACAGTGTGATGCACCAACAGATGAAGAGGACAGTGTGATGCACCAACAGATGAAGAGGACAGTGTGATGCATCAACAAATGAAGAGGACAGTGTGATGCACCAACAAATGAAGAGGACAGTGTGATGCACCAACAGATGAAGAGGACAGTGTGATGCATCAACAAATGAAGAGGACAGTGTGATGCACCAACAGATGAAGAGGACAGTGTGATGCATCAACAAATGAAGAGGACAGTGTGATGCACCAACAGATGAAGAGGACAGTGTGATGCACCAACAGATGAAGAGGACAGTGTGATGCATCAACAAATGAAGAGGACAGTGTGATGCATCAACAAATGAAGAGGACAGTGTGATGCACCAACAGATGAAGAGGACAGTGTGATGCACCAACAGATGAAGAGGACAGTGTGATGCACCAACAAATGAAGAGGACAGTGTGATGCACCAACAGATGAAGAGGACAGTGTGATGCATCAACAGATGAAGAGGACAGTGTGATGCACCAACAGATGAAGAGGACAGTGTGATGCACCAACAGATGAAGAGGACAGTGTGATGCATCAACAAATGAAGAGGACAGTGTGATGCACCAACAGATGAAGAGGACAGTGTGATGCACCAACAGATGAAGAGGACAGTGTGATGCACCAACAAATGAAGAGGACAGTGTGATGCACCAACAAATGAAGAGGACAGTGTGATGCACCAACAAATGAAGAGGACAGTGTGATGCACCAACAAATGAAGAGATGGATTTGGGCCTTAGGGAAGAAAAAAAGAAAAAATTATTTTAAAAAAAAAAAAATCACCACCTTAGGTGCTCCATTGATCCGAGAACTGATGCCACAAAAAAAAAAAAAAAAAAAAAATCAGACTGAAGCTAAAACATCCTACAGATCCGAGACATATAATTCAGTAGCCTCTTGAAGCTGGTAAAGTCATCAAGCCTTGTTGCTGAATGACTGGTCTCTTAGGCGAAAAAAGAAACAAACAAAACCAATAGCTTTTCAATTCCTTATCTGACAGCACTGAAAATGAATACAATCCATTCAACTGTAGTTGAACTAATTCAACAATCTCTTGGGGGTTGAGTATCAGGCACGAGTAAAGTAGAAAGAAACTCGTGGAGACCGTAGCAGCAGACAGTCGCCCCCTTCAAGCAAGTGTTTCGGCCCTTATCTCCTGACACTCTGGGGGGTTGGGCCACACCCGGTTCATGACTCCGGATGTCCCTCTGCTGCTCCCTTTTTTCCATCTTGGGACGAGTCATGGCTGGGATTTGAACCCATGACCCTCTCGACATGCTCATTTTAGGGATTGTCCACTTAATGTCTCGCACTCTAACCACTGAGCCACTGGGGCACCTGATATTTGTAGGGAAAGTTAAGCCTTATGAAGTTCACTTTTGTTCCTCCTTGACCAGATCCAGCTTGAACACCTCTCTGCCGCTTCTGCCATTGCTTTCAGGGCTCTGGTTTTTTCCCTCCCTGCAATTGAGAACTGTTTCATGAGGATGTATGCAGACGTTCCTACAAACCCCCTAGCTCCAGTTTCTGCAGTGAGGACTTTGAGTAATAAAACTAAGCGAAGTTATGATGAATTTGTGTTTTTGATATGAGAAAGGAACACATCAGATGGTGGCTGATCTGAGCAGCCATATCAGAGCTGAACTAGGTTCACACTCAGACACTTCAATGCTCATGCCTTATTCATTTACACAATAGAACAAATGTTTACACAATCGAACGAATATGCTTGTTCGTGACTTTCCAAATTCAGCCGGTTGTTCAGTCATACTGTTGATGTTCTAAGCAAAGCCGTAGATAAAGGTGAATGGCGGCAAAAAAAGTTACAATCATGTTTATTATCAAAACTATTAATATGCATATCATAGTTATTAATATACCTATTAGATTCCATCCTTCCCATAATTTATACCTTCCATCTCCTCTTTGTTCTTCCTGCCCTCCCCTCCCCCATCTCCCCGTGGTATTTTCCCCCTGTAGTATTAGTATTAGTGCTATTATCATCATTACCGTTATCAGTATCATTACTATATTTTCATTATATTTATTTATCTATTTTGTTTTTATTATCTAGTTTTAATTACTATTATTATTATTGTTTATTTTTTAAGTATATTTGTGTGTCATGCTTTTATTATCAGTACCATTATTACCATTACCTTTACTATAGTTGTTAGCATTATTATTATTCATACGATTGTTAGTATTGATATTACCATCACTACCATTAACATCACCATCGCCATCGCCACTAAGCCTGTTGCCACGGCACCATGCTGTTTAAGAATCCTCTAACCCACTCTCCTTTCTCCCATACTGCAACTGCTATTGCTGTATTATCACCAAATGTGGTAGTAATCGTGTCTTTATTTATTTTTTTCAATATTTTGGTCATCATCATTACCATTATTAGTATTCCTATCAGTAATATAACTATTATCATTACTACCTCGACTCACACATTATCTCCCTTCTGACAGCCTCGTTTTCATTCAACGCTTATCTTGCGCTGAAGTGGATGAAGATAAGTGATTGCTCGTTCATTTTCGTTGTCCTGAGTGTTTTGTATCTTGCCTGAAGAAGAGCTAAGAAGTCGAAACGCGTCGTGTTTTGTCTTGTGATTCGTTTGTCCATTTTTTTTTTTTTTTTTTTTTTTTTTGCGGTGCGCTAACATCACTGTTTATGATTTGTTTAGATTTCCGCCTGCAGTCGCCTCACTTTGCAAGTGGATCTGGCAAAAAATGTGCTATATGTGCAACGACCGAAACAAGTTTTTCTTCATCCCTCTGTACTGAATTGAGTATCACATACAACGTATGAGTCTTTCACCGTCTGGTTTTTACTTTTGTACGGCTTGGATAAAAGAAGACATAGACATGTTTACTGTGCAGGAGAATTTATTACAACCATTTAGCACAAAGAAATAATGTTTTAGTCGTTAAAAAAGCCTGGTAGGTTTTTTAAAACTTTTTTTTTTTCATCTATTAAAAGTAGAATTAACTATAAACGACAGATCGTAGGAGAGATTAAGTGTAACATATTTTCTGATGATACTGGTTAGGTCACGGATAAGATGTGTTTTTGGTTCGCATGTATCCCGTAAAGCAACAACATGCTTAAAAACGATGTGAATCCGACGTGAACCTAATATTCAACTAACCTGTCTGCAGACCCGTTTCGAACAGCTCGTACAGATGGACAAAATGTCAGACGAACAAACAGATTAGGCTAACAAGGGCACCAAGTTTGTCTTGTCTGGTCGCACTTTTGGACTAGACGCATGCCTCTACTACAAAATTAATCATCCTAGTCTGCCTTTTTTTCTTCAGCCAGATTCGTTGTGTGGAGAATAAAACTGGAAATAAAAAAAGAAATATTCACAGTTCTCCACGCTGATGGAGAGCAGTTAAGAGATAACTTAATCTCGGTCTTAATTCCACTTATGCAGATGTTGTGCGTACCAATGAAGGCTCTTCTGGTGATGTCGTTTCCGATTGCGGAGGGGACCATTTGCAAACCCTGAAATTCAAAGGAAGGATGGCTGGAAACGGAATTTGTCTGGCTCTCTGCTGGATCTTGAAGAAAGCAGAGGACAGCTGCTGTACAGAACCAATGATCAGTGTCACCTTTTTGTGCACAAAACGATTCAGAATTAAAATCAATTCATAAGCTTGAAAATAGTCTGAGTCTTGGAATAATGAAAGTTTTGACAAATCACAAATACTGAAATCATGAAACTGTAGTCTTAGTAAACACTCGTTGAACACTGGCTTCACCAAACTCGTTGAACACTGGCTTCACCAAACTCGTTGAACACTGGCTTCACCAAACTCGTTGAACACTGGCTTCACCAAACTCGTTGAACACTGGCTTCACCAAACTCGTTGAACACTGGCTTCACCAAACTCGTTGACACTGGCTTCACCAAACGCTGACTCTTGAAACACTGGCCTCATTGTGCATTTACTTATTGAATACTGGAATGAAATGCTGCTTTCATAATGCATTTACTTATTGAATACTGGAATGAAATGCTGCTTTCATAAAACAATGAGTCCCAAATGTTGACCTATTAAACACAGTTCTAGTTGAATACTATCCCGGTATTGAAGTCAGTCATATGAGGGAACACTGTGTGTGAGAGTCCACGAATGACTGGGCATCTCTGAGAGAGAGGAGAGAGAGGAGAGAGAGAGAGAGAGAGAGAGAGAGAGAGAGAGAGAGAGAGAAGAGAGAGAGAACGCTGTTGGGGTCTGCTAAATATTAAAGATGATTTTTTTCTTTCTGTGT
>CM065720.1:3518519-3523519 GCA_033310375.1 Conus canariensis
GAATGTGTGTGTGTGTGTGTGTGTGTGTGTGTGTGTGTGTGTGTGTGTGTGTGTGTGTGTGTGTGTGTGTTCTTTCCGTCACGCTTTTGTTTTTTAACCTCTCTTCGTGTTCAGGATTTATTTTGAAATTTTTCCTTCAGACTGCTAGTCACATTCTTTGCAGCAGCAGAATATCAGCATGGCGATGGCCTAAAAGGAAAACATGACATGACAGACTGCACGTGAACACACCTCGTACATTACATGCCGCTCTGAAAACTGTCAGAAGTGTAAATTCGATAGGAAAGTTTAGAATCTTGCCGTTGAGCCTATAGGGAACACTCAGTAGGTGGATATCAAATCAGTGAACGTGTCGCCTTTTTTAACAGCGTATAATACCAAAGTTCTTACAAATGTAGAAAATAGGTATGATCGTTAAAGAGTCTGAAGTTCTAGGAACCACAGCCTATCAATTGAAAGAAAATGCGAACTTGACAGGAGGACAGCGTGAAAAATGCTGCAGTTAGTGACCTAACAATTCTCCAATTGCACCAGTGTGGCTGAGCTAATTCCAGTTGACGTGTGCCCCTTTCTGTCTGTCTGTGTCTGTGTCTGTCTGTCTGTTTGTCTCTCTCTCTCTCTCTCTCTCTCTCTCTGTGTGTGTGTGTGTGTGTGTGTGTGTGTGTGTGTGTGTGTGTGTGTGTGTGTGTGTGTGTGCATCTGTCTGTCTGTCCATCTGTTCATCTATCCGTATGTCTGTCTCTGTCTCTGTTTCAGTCTCTTTCTTGTTCTGTCTTTCTCTGTCTTTCTCTCTGTCTCTATCTGTCTGTCTGTCTGTCTGTCTGTGTGTCTGTCTGTCAGCCTGCCCGTCTGCCTGCCTGCCTGCCTGTCTGTCTGTCTGTCTGTCCCCCTCTTCCCCACCACCCCATCCCACGTCATACAAACCCTGCCCTAATGTAATCATCTCACCTTACCACCACCCACACACACCACCAACACACACACACACACACACACACACACACAACACACACCACACACACCACCACCCCATCCCACGTCATACAAACCCTGCCCTAATGTAATCATCTCACCCTAATCTTCCTGCTATCCCACGTCATACAAACCCTGCCCTAATGTAATCATCTCACCTTACCACACACACACACACACACACACACACACACACACACACACACACACACACACACACACACACACACACCACCCATCCCACGTCATACAAACCCTGCCCTAATGTAATCATCTCACCTTACCACACACACACACACACACACACACACACACACACACACACACACACACACACACACACACACACCCCACCACCCCATCCCACGTCATACAAACCCTGCCCTAATGTAATCATCTCACCCTAATCTTCCTGCTATCCCACGTCATACAAACCCTGCCCTAATGTAATCATCTCACCTTACCACACACACACACACACACACACACACACACACACACACACACACACACACACACACACACACACACACACACACCCACCACCCCATCCCACGTCATACAAACCCTGCCCTAATGTAATCATCTCACCTTACCACACACACACACACACACACACACACACACACACACACACACACACACACACACACACACACACACACACACACCCACCACCCCATCCCACGTCATACAAACCCTGCCCTAATGTAATCATCTCACCCTAATCTTCCTGCTCCCATTATGTTCTTCCACTTCCGCCGTCTTGTCTTTCACCTCCTGTATTCATTGTTTTGTTTGTTTGGGTAGCTGGTTGTAGTTTTTGTTGTTGTTATTGTTGTTCTTCTTCTTGAAGGTCCATTCGCAGCATCACGCATCTCCGATGCAATCAGGAACTGCATGCATTTCAATAAGGATGATGCATCACTCGGCTATTTAAAAAAAAATGCCACCTTGACCACATTCGTCGGACAAATGAGAGCAGAACGTCAATTTTTTTCCCTACACAGCAGATGTTCCCTGGCATTTGGGGAACCTGAGACTTGCTTCCAGAATGTCTGCAGACCTGGCATGACCCAACTGGTCAATAAACCATCAATAGCAGGGGAAAAAAATGATGGAAAAGATACCTGAATGCAAAGAAAAGGAAGAATACAATTTTTGTTATCAGACCTACGAACAACAACAACAACAAAAAAGATAATAAGATAGAATCAATGCGTTTTGAGTTCCTTTCCTTCTTCAGATAAAACAGACAAGAGAGGCAGACCGGGAGAAAATACACAGAAATCAAGGAAAAGGATCAGTTGGCAGGACCCCTTTCGAAAAATGTATTATGTAGAGAAGAGAGGAAGACTATTCAGTTCAATTCAAAAGGCGTTGATCATTTGATTTGTTATCATTCTGGGTACGAGGGATATGCTTTAAACAGAACTGACATGAAAAAAACAAAAACAAAAATATATCCATTGTGGAAAGAGAAAATATTTTGGTATGATCGGAAGAAAACCGTGGGTATTTTTTAGATGTACGCGTCACTAGCATTAAAACCGGTATGGTCGATGAATGGATGATTATTGAATTAGCTTGTTAATTTGCATGCGCGCGCGCATATATGAGAGAGAGAGAGAGAGAGAGGAGAGAGAGAGAGAGAGAGAGAGAGAGAGGGGAGAGAGAGAGAGAAGATTTGAATGTATTTTCGCAAATTATCACTGATACACAGCTTCATCAGGTCAGAAACTATGATAAAAACTAAAAACGTAAGGAAGTTACGTGTCAGCGAAAATTTGTGAAAAATACATTCAAGTCTGAAGAAATGAAAAGACTGTTTATTTTTTTGTTTGTTTGTTTGCTTTCTTATATTTCACCGTGTCTGGTGTTTACTGTATCTTGTGTATATATTACGCCTGAGTTATGGGACGTTAACTGATGAATAAGCAGGTAACATGACGCTCTGAGGGCGGCCTTTCTTTACAACGTAACACGAGACGGCACTTGGAGAAGAAGACTTCATTTATCGAAAGAAGCGGATGTGAGTAGAAAATAACAACAATAAACAAACAACAGACTAAATAACACTAACAAACAAATGGAAGCATTTTGTAAAGTTTGCTTTGTAAACAGCCAAGGCACGCCATCGAAATGTATAGTTAAAGAGGTGATAAGAAAGCAGTTGAAGTTTGAAATAATCACATGTTTATGTGTTGAAAACCTTTGTCTGGTGTTGTTTGTGACATGTATTTTTTATGTCCGATACCTTCGTACGTTTGCAGCGAAGCAGTTTGCACGTGAAACCTTCAGGTTTGTTTGACCTATCCTTTATATAATGATACACACTGTGTTGCTTTTGTTTTCTTTCTAGTTTGATCAGGAATACAGCAGTAGTAATGGAGGATTCAAGCTTGCAGATCCCAAGTCGCACACACTCCCCCTCCACTTTCCCCTTTTCACGTCTCCTCTCCGCAGCCAGGTATACTCTCTCTGTCCTTTAAAAGAACACCTCGTCCCTCTACGACATTCTGATTGTGCATCTTCACTTGACACTCAGTCAGGAGTGGAGAGTGGGAGGTTGGGAGAGAGGTGGGGCGTGGGAGGGGCAGTCTGCAAGGTGGTGGGGGGGGGGGGGGGAAGGGCAATGGGCAGAATAGGAAGCAAAGGAAGAAAGAGGAGGACTTATCTTAAAACTCCAAGACCGATGCTTCCTTCGGTGGGCAGCACAGATCAGGGTAAAATGAACAGTCACTGTGTGTTTCCCTGTCAGACTGTGGACACAATCAGTCTCCACAATCTCCTGTGCGCACGACTTGCGCGCGGCTGGAATGGCTGCTGTGGTTGCTGGACATAGGAGAGGAATGGCTTTGGCTGCATGGTTCTGGCTGTCCATCAGCACTGAACTGTTTGGTAGATTAGAACTATTCACTGTCCGGCTGAGATCTGCTTCAGCCTCATTTTGTTTGCCTCCCTGATAGAATGCACTGAAGCGTGAATCTTGCGATGGTGGTGACCCGTTGTTGTGGTTGGGTTCAAAGCCTTTTGCACCTTGCATGCAGTGTTGAGATATTCTCACAGTGTGTTGATAACGAGTTTGTCATCTGTCTGTGAATTCCAGTCCCCTTGCCACAGGTCTTTGACGTAGGTCTGAAAGCATCTCTGTGTAATTCTTTGTTTGTGACATTTGCAAACTGGTCAGCCATCTCATAGCCTCAAAAACCAACATGCCCAGGAATCAAACGAAAAGCAATGTTGTAACCATCAAAGCATGCCCAGGAATCAAACGAAAAGCAATGTTGTAACCATCAAAGCATGCCCAGGAATCAAACGAAAAGCAATGTTGTAACCATCAAAGCATGCCCAGGAATCAAACGAAAAGCAATGTTGTAACCATCAAAGCATGCCCAGGAATCAAACGAAAAGCAATGTTGTAACCATCAAAGCATGCCCAGGAATCAAACGAAAAGCAATGTTGTAACCATCAAAGCATGCCAGGAATCAAACGAAAAGCAATGTTGTAACCATCAAAGCATGCCCAGAATCAACGAAAAGCAATGTTGTAACCATCAAAGCATGCCCAGGAATCAAACGAAAAGCAATGTTGTAACCTCAAAGTTCAGAGAGGTGTATAGGTTACAAAAAATCAGGAGTTTGGAATGCTTGAAGTTAGGTGAGCAATGGCTTCCTAAAGAGAGAGATTGAGAAAGTCTGTAGGTTTCGATTTGAAACCATTTGTAGTGCCAGGACCAGAGCCATGAACTCAGCAACATAGATGGAGCTGTCTGAAGGAATGTGCATTGAACATTTCTGAGAGACCACAGTATAGCAATGAGCAGTAGAAGCAACTCCTTCTTCAAATCTGGAACCATCAGTAAAGATTCTATGAAAGGGTAAAATTTTGAGCAATTCAACGAAAAGGTATCGCAGGCCATAGAGCTTGTGGAGTCGTTAGGATGAGAGGCCAAATCAAGATAGATCTGTAGTGTGCAAAGTCCATTGTAGGTCGACTGAACATTTGGACGAATCACACTCGACAC
>CM065720.1:3528519-3531019 GCA_033310375.1 Conus canariensis
AAACAGAATTCAGAGTGAAAAAGACACTTTTGTTAAAATGCAAAGCTCTCTGCTTCTCTGCAAGAAAAAAATTCAGAGTGAAAAGACACTTTGTTAAAATGCAAAGCTCTCTGTTTCTCTGCAAGAAAGAAAATTCAGAGTGAAAAAGACACTTTCGTTAAAGCAAGTTGTTTCAAGAAAATGATGACATTTTCATTGTTCCTGCAAGAAAGAAAATTCAGAGTGAAAAAGACACTTTTGTTAAAATGCAAAGCTCTCTGCTTCTCTGCAAGAAAAAAATTCAGAGTGAAAAAGACACTTTTGTTAAAATGCAAAGCTCTCTGCTTCTCTGCAAGAAAGAAAATTCAGAGTGAAAAAGACACTTTTGTTAAAATGCAAAGCTCTCTGCTTCTCTGCAAGAAAGAAAATTCAGAGTGAAAAAGACACTTTTGTTAAAATGCAAAGCTCTCTGCTTCCCTGCAAGAAAGAAAATTCAGAGTGAAAAAGACACTTTTGTTAAAATGCAAAGCTCTCTGCTTCTCTGCAAGAAAGAAAATTCAGAGTGAAAAAGACACTTTTGTTAAAATGCAAAGCTCTCTGCTTCTCTGCAAGAAAGAAAATTCAGAGTGAAAAAGACACTTTCGTTAAAATGCAAAGCTCTCTGCTTCCCTGCAAGAAAGAAAATTCAGAGTGAAAAAGACACTTTCGTTAAAATGCAAAGCTCTCTGCTTCCCTGCAAGAAAGAAAAATTCAGAGTGAAAAAGACACTTTTGTTAAAATGCAAAGCTCTCTGCTTCCTGCAAGAAAGAAAATTCAGAGTGAAAAAGACACTTTGTTAAAATGCAAAGCTCTCTGCTTCTCTGCAAGAAAGAAAATTCAGAGTGAAAAAGACACTTTCGTTAAAATGCAAAGCTCTCTGCTTCCCTGCAAGAAAGAAAATTCAGAGTGAAAAAGACACTTTTGTTATGAGTTGCTTTCATGCAAAAGAAATGAATCCGAGTGAATAGACACTATTTGTTAAATGCAAAGCTGTCTCTCAATTCCTGCACTAGAGAGATACAGAGTGAATAAATTGCACTTTCGTAAAATGCAACAGAGTCTACTGCTTCCCTTTTGCAAGGCAAAAGAAAATTTCAATTGGATGAAAGAATTTGTTAAATCAATCCTCGACTATTCGGCTGCAACAGAAACACTAATTCTGACTAGGTGAAAAAGGACTACTTTTGTATTATGGAGTTGTGACTATTCATAGCATATGATAGGATACAGGGATTGTGACTACTCCAATTCCTGCACTATTGGATGGGCATACAGAATGTGACTACTCCAATTCCTGCACTATTGGATGGGCATACAGAATGTGACTACTCCAATTCCTGCACTATTGGATGGGCATACAGAATGTGACTACTCCAATTCCTGCACTATTGGATGGGCATACAGAATGTGACTACTCCAATTCCTGCACTATTGGATGGGCATACAGAATGTGACTACTCCAATTCCTGCACTATTGGATGGGCATACAGAATGTGACTACTCCAATTCCTGCACTATTGGATGGGCATACAGAATGTGACTACTCCAATTCCTGCACTATTGGATGGGCATACAGATAGGAGAGTTGGATGGGCATACAGATAGGAGAGTTGGATGGGCATACAGATAGGAGAGTTGGATGGGCATACAGATAGGAGAGTTGGATGGCATACAGATGGAGAGTTGATGGCATACGATAGGAGAGTTGGATGGGCATACAGATAGGAGAGTTGGATGGGCATACAGATAGGAGAGTTGGATGGGCATACAGATAGGAGAGTAAACAGTCCAGCACACGACAAATACTGGATAGGAGTAATAATGGGGGGGGGGGGGGGGGGGGGGGGGGGGGGGGCTAGCGATTGGGGAGAGGCAACAAGGGTGTGGATCATTTAAATTTTGCTTGAAATGAAAGCTAGAACAAGAACACAGGAACTGCTTCAAAGCGATGCCCACCATGCCTCAATGGTAGGACTGTGCGACTCAGTTCAGTTTCAGTTTCATCAAGGAGGCGTCACTGCGTCCGGACTAATCCATTTACGCTAAACCACATCCGCTAAGTTTTGAGACCACATTACGCATGATTTGAAGCTGATGGATAAACGAATTAACAACTAAAATGAGACAATAGAAGAAGAGGGTCTCGTGGCTACGACTCAGCGGATGTCTGACCTACGCATTAGCCCAACGCGCTGGTCAGACCTTGAGCGACTCCTTAGTTTCTATGAGGGTTTAGACTGTCGGTGTCACATGCTGCCTGCAGTGGGAAAGAAAATACAAACCTTTTGTGACCCGATCGGTATCTGTGGAATCAATCCACTGTCAGAAACACAGTCCCTCCACTGGCAGAGACCACATTAACATGTGCACCATCAGGACAAATAGGGCAGAAACCCAGCGTGCAGAACTGGAGTCAACTGCTTATTCAGCATTGTTCTTACTTAGTTTGTCACCAAGGCTACATCAAAATGTTGTTATGCTC
>CM065720.1:3546019-3548519 GCA_033310375.1 Conus canariensis
TCAACAGCAAAAACTCTCCCCCCCCCCTTCTCTCTCAGTCACACACACACACACACACACACACACACACACACACACACACACACACACACGCACGCACGCACGCACGCACGCACACACACAGACACACACGCACAGACACACACACACACACGCACGCGCGCGCGCGCGCTTACGCACGCACGCACACACACACACACACACACACACACACACACACACACACACACACACACACACACACCTCACTCACACACGTTGGAAACAAAACACAGAAAAAGATAAAATACAAATAAAACGTGTGAACACTGACTCCCACAGAAGCATCGGAATCGGCTAAAACAATGAAAAATCGCGAGCTTTTCAAAGGCTTCGAGTCAATCTACTGAATTCTGTTAGTGCAAAAAGGCTAGAGAGGTATGTGTGGAGTAGATGTCTTTTTGTGTTCACTGTGACCCAGCGGAGGGCTCAGACACATTCTCTTTCAAACAGTTCTTGTATTGAATCACCCGGGTCACACGTGATCCCCTTCACACAGGAAATCCATCCCACTGTAAGTGGGCGCATTAGTATGTGCAGCACAAGGGTAACTTCTCCCTTAACTGGGGTTCATCAGTGCAGAAAACAGTGAAGGATGTTTTTTTTTTTCATTTTATTTCCTACTTTTGTTTTCAGCTTTGTATTAACAAAGAACTGAAAGAGAGACAGTGACAACAGCGAATCGTAAACGTGTTTATAATCATGTATCCTATGAATAAATAGATTAATAAATAATGTATCTGTCTTTCTATATATATTCTCTCTCTCTCTATTCTCTCTCTATATCTCTCTCTCCTTGCATACCCCCTACCCCCACTCCCTACCCCCCGACAGAGAGAGAGAGAGAGAGAGAGAGGAGAGAGAGAGAGAGAGAGAGAGAGAGAACATATACACATGCGCATGAACACACAGACACAGACACACACACACACACACACACACACACACACACACACACAACACACACACACACACGCGCGCGCGCGCATGCACGCACGCACACATTCATACACACACACACACACACACACACACACACACACACACACACACACACACACACACATGAGCAGACACTAACACATTTCTGTAGATATTCATTTACATTTCAAAACGAGACTGCTTCCAGTGTGCTTTCTCCTTTCATTCCATAATAGTTTCACGTGTGAAAGTATTCCAGATAAGGCTTCATGCTCAGGATTACAAGTGGCCCAACTAGACAGAATAACAAAAATGTTGATTTACTTACTGATTTCACCAAAAGTTGTTGAGTGAAGAAAGCGGTTCACCACCACTGCGGGTTGATCATTGGCTCTGTAGCGCAGCTCATTGTCTTTCTCTGGGAAGAATCAACTAAATTCCATTGCCACCCATTCTTCTCTGGAGCTGCCCTGGACATGATGCGAGTCAAGAGTTATGTTGTGGCAGAGCTGAAGAAGTAACAGTACCACTTATTCCAATGGAAAGCTGCCTGCTTCTCTGAAAAAAAAAGTCCTGAGTCAAAAAGAATCTTTCGTCATGAATAACTCCTTCACTTCAGTGCCATATGAATGCAAAGCCACCTGCTTCTCCACAAGAAAAAAATGGCAGAGTAAAAGAAGAAAATGTTGTCTTTAGTTACTTCTATAATACCATGCCATTTACAGCAACACGTGTAATTTGTGATTCCTCGTATTCCTGAGGTAATGGTTGGGTATACAGATTGAATGGGAGTGAATAGTCCAGCATAAAACAAAATACAGAAGAGGGTTAAGGATCGGGGAATAGGGAGGGTGGACAGGAGAGATGTGCGAGGTTCCTTTAAATTTTGCTTGAAATCGAAGCTAGAACAAGACCATAGGCACTGCTTCAAGCTCATACAAACCATGCCTCAAGAGCTAGCCTGTGCGACGACTTCGTTTCTGTGAGGGTTTATACTGTGTCACATGCAGCTCAGAGTGTAAATGAGAACACAAAGATTTTGTAACCCGATCAGGTATCTCTGGACTCAAACCACTGTCACAAACGAGGTCCTTAAAATGGAAGAAACCACATTCGCATGCGCACCATTTGGGCAAGCAGGGAAGAGACCCAGATTAAACACCCCCCTCGCTTTCTCTCCATCAGCGTGCATAACCTGAATTACCTTGTTATTCACAATTTGTCTTTCTCAGTTTGTTTCCCTCCTTCTATCTTGCTCTCTCTCTCTCTCTCTCTCTCTCTCTCTCTCTCTCTCTCTCTCTCTCTCTCTCTCTCTCTGCGTGTGTGTGTGTGTGTGTGTGGGGGGGGGGGGGGGGTAGGAGAGGGATAGAGCATAGGGATGGGGGTGGGCTCGAGAGCACAACAAATTCAGTTAGCAAGGAAGTTAGTGTCTGATCAGTATAGCAGAGGAGGGGCTGTGTCCAGTCAAAGCGTGCCACTTGAGGAAGACGAACTGCTCTCCTGCCTTGAATCAACTTGATCCGTCTATTTTGGCCACATC
>CM065720.1:3553519-3556019 GCA_033310375.1 Conus canariensis
TGTGGCTTGATCTGGCAAACGCATATGGATCTGTGCCCCATGAGATGATACAGTTGGCTCTTGAGATGTACCATGTGCCAAAGAACATCCGCGACATGCTCAAGAAGTACTTCAATGGCTTCTCAATGCGGTTCTCTACCAAGGAGTACACAACAGACTGGATCAACTTGGAAGTGGGTATTGCAATGGGCTGTGCAATTTCCCCAATACTGTTCGTGCTGGCAATGGAACTCATCTTGAAAGCAGCAACAAACAACGCGAGACAAACAGACCTTGGCGATGGATACAAGATGCCTCCTCTCAAGGCCTTCATGGATGACACTACAGTGATTTCATCCAGAGAAGACGAGACACGTCATGTGCTGGAGAGGCTGGACGACATAGTTGCCTCATCCAGAATGAAGTTCAAGCCAAAGAAATCACGGAGTCTCTCACTGAGGAAAGGAAAAGTGGCCGGATCTGTGGTCTTCAGTGTTGCCAACCAGGCCATTCCAACAGTCACAGAAGAACCAGTCAAGAGCCTTGGAAGATGGTATGATGATACGCTGAAAGACACACAAAGAGCAAAAGAAACCAAGCAGATGGCGGAGGAAGGCTTGGAGACCATTGACCAGTGTGGGCTCCCTGGCAAATACAAGGTCTGGTGTCTGCAGTTCATGCTGATACCAAAGCTGCTATGGCCTCTGATGATATACGACATCTGCACCAGCATAGTGGAGGCAATGGAAGCCAAAATCAACAAGTTCACAAGGAAATGGCTTGGTGTCCCACCCTGTCTGACTGACATAGCGCTGTACTGTCGCCAAGCAAAGCTGAAACTACCCCTGAAATCCATCCTGGAGGAATACAAAGCAGGGAAGATCAGACTTCAAAGCATGCTGGAGGACTCAGAAGACAAGGTGGTAGAAGCAATTAAGCCCCAGCTGAAGACAGGCAGAAAATGGAAAGTTCAAGAGGCGATTGATTCTGCAAAAGAAAGTCTCAAGATCAGAGAAATAACAGGACACACACAGACCAACAGACAGGGACTGGGGTGACCAAAACTGAATGGTGGTCAAAGGCCAAAGGAAAAGCCAAAAGAGACATGATGATTCAGGAGATGAGAAAAGAAGAAGACCAAAAAAGACTCCAAAAAGCAGTCCAGCAGAGCCAGCAAGGGCAATGGACAACGTGGGAGAATGCACTCCAAAGAAGTCTCACTTGGAATGACATTTGGCACATGGCCCCTCTCAGGATCAGCTTCATTCTCAGATCTGCATATGACCTTCTGCCCTCAAATGCAAACCTGGTGAAGTGGGGGAAAACAGACGATCCTGCATGCCCCCTCTGCCATGAAAAACAAACAGTGGAGCATGTCCTAAGCTCATGTAAAGTAGCCCTGGCTCAAGGAAGGTACACATGGAGGCACAACCAAGTGCTCAAAGAAATTGTACAAGTAGTCTGGGCTAGTACCAACACCACAAAAGGGAAAATCAGGACTCCAAAAGCACCCGCAACATTCTTCACGGCAGGAGGCAGCAAATCATGGCCAAGAACAACAGTGCCACTCGAAACATGCAGGCAGAGTCTGCTGGACGGGGCAGATGACTGGGAGTGCACTGCAGACCTCCCAGAATGGAAGAGTCACCCAGAGATCATCAGCAAGAGTGGCATGAGACCAGACATAGTAGTCCACTCTAAGTCAACCAAGCAGCTGATCATGATCGAGCTCACGGTGCCATATGAGAACAGAATGGAGGCAGCTCAAATCTACAAGACTGAAAAGTATGCTGATCTGGCAAACAGCCTGAGGAGAGAAGGCTATCAGGTCAAAGTCCTCACTGCAGAAATTGGAGCTAGGGGGTTTGTAGGAACGTCTGCATACAGCCTCATGAAACAGCTCTCAGTTGCAGGGAAGGAAAAAACCAGAGCCCTGAAAGCAATGGCAGAAGCGGCAGAGAGGTGTTCAAGCTGGATCTGGTCAAGGAGGAACAAAAGTGAACTTCATAAGGCTTAATTTCCCTACAAATATCAGGTGTCCCTGTGGCTCAGTGGTTAAAGCGCGAGTCATTAAGTGGAAAATGAGCATGTCCAGAGGGTCATGGGTTCGAATCCCAGCCATGGCTCGTCCCAAGATGGGAAAAAAAGGGGCAGCAGAGGGACATCCGGAGTCATGAACCGGGTGTGGCCCAACCCCCTAGAGTGTCAGGAGATAAGGGCCGAAACACTTGCTTGAAGGGGGCTTCTCTTCTGAGGACTCTCTGCTGCCACGCTCTCCACGAGTTTCTTTCTACTCTTCTTGATCTTTCTTACCCAACACTTCAGGCCCTCTTTTGTGTCGATTCAAAATCGGTTTTATTTGCCCTCAGCAAATCAACAACTATAAGAAAAGATTTAATTACAGACATTCGTCAATTAATACATTTTTTGGTTATTAGGGGTACGAGTATCTCTTTCTGTTGGTTTCCTTCTCACTGTGGTATTCAGTTTAATGAGAGGGTCGACAGAGCAGCAAAGCGGG
>CM065720.1:3558519-3563519 GCA_033310375.1 Conus canariensis
GGATGCTGGACATGCAAGCCTGCGTACGAAGAATAGAGGAAAAGCAGGATAAACAATCTGAACAGATTAGCTCAGCTATGGATGACCTGAAGACATCATTAACGGATCAGATTGCCAGCATAGACCAGAAACACGGGCAGCTCCAGTAAGAAGTTATTGATCTCAGATCTAGGTGCGATAGGCTTCAAGTGGAAAACGAGTGTTTACGTGAACAGATGAAGATCATGTGTGAAAAGTGTGACTATCTTGAAAACGACAGTAGGCGTAATAACCTGCTCTTCTTAGGGCTAGAGAAAACACAGGACAGGGAGAGCTGGGACGAGTGTGAACGGCAGGTCAAGGCAGTGGTCAGTGAGGGCATGGGGATCACAGAAGACATCCACATTGAAAGAGCCCACAGAACCCACAATGACAACGCTGTTGTGGTTAAGCTGCTGTCATACAAACAAAAATCCTTAATCCTGAAAAGCGCCCGCAATCTGAAATCATCAGGAAAGTTCAGTAAAGTGTATGTCAGGGAAGGCTTTTCTGCCATGGTGCGCCAGAAACGCCAAGGACTGAGAAGCAAAGCCAAAGAGTCGTATAAGGCCGGGGAGAAGCCCAAGCTCAGATTTGATAAGCTTCTCACCAGAGATGGCATCTTCACCTTCGACCTGGAAGAAAAGAAAGTAAAAGCGATGAAGAAAATCTCTGCTTGACATCTTGAGGAGGAAGACAGTGGTGAAGGACATCCCAGCCAGAAGACGGTTACAAACATACGAGCGGACGCGGCATTCCATGACGATCCCGAGCCGGAAGGATTCAGCGGATCGCGAACGGACTTCCCACCCCTGCCCCCACCCGACCGCACGAAGATTTGGCATTGCCACATCTTCGCAGCCAAGTTATTTGCTGCACACGTCGGAGTACCCAGATATGAATTGTACCAGTGTAAGGCAACCGAACCGTGACGGCGCGAGCGTGTCAGAGGCCAACCCCGATACGTCACAATCCAGTGCACGGAGCGCACGGAGGAACGGCACTGCTCTCGTGACGTCAGCAGCAAGGAGCCCTGTGACCACGCGGCAAAAAGCACGTGCCACGTCAGGGAGCCGGCCTGAACAATCGGCACAGACACACATACTGCAACAGTGGGTCAGATCGGGAAACAGGGGGCAGGCACAACAGCAGAGAGGGGGGAGAGGGGGTAGGGGGGATGGCCAGTTTAGAGGGGGGAGACGGGAAAACACAAACATAATTTAAATAGGGGTGTGGCCAAAGCCTCAACGAACTAAAGATATGCTCGTGGAACTGCAAGGGTGGTTTCAGAAACTTGGTGTTAAAGATGTGGTTCAATCACTTATAACATTTGACATATTTTCACTAAATGAGACATTTGTGGCTACGGACAAGTACGATTATACTGCGTTCCAAGGTTTTGATGTGTACGTTTCTAAAGCCGTGAAAATATCAGCGAATTCTAGAAATTCGGGTGGTGTGATGGTGTTTGTACGTAAGATTTTGTCAAAACTTGTTCGAAGAATTGATATTAAGTATGAACACATGGTGGTTTTGGAACTAGACAAATCGTTATTTTGCGTGAATAAAAACGTGTTTTTGGTTTGTTTATATATTCACCCGTATGACAGTAAATACTGGAACATTGCAGAACACGGTAATGGTATTGATGTGTTAGAGCAGTGCATTCTTGATTTATATGATTTGTCGGAAGATTTCTCTCTTATTATCATTGGGGACTTGAATGCGAGGACTGGTAGTGAGAATGCTCTTTTTGCAGATGTGTACGTGAAACACAACTATTGGGATCGTATGGACACGAGTGAAGATGTTGATAATTTATTTGAACGTAAATCCGATGATAAAGAAACTAATGCTTTCGGTAAACAACTCTTGGGTATGTGTTCAGCATTTGATTGTGTTATAATCAATGGACTGTGTCGATTTCACTGTGATGACTCATTGACGTTTGTTTGTAATACTGGTGGAAGTACAATTGACTATGCTGTAATGTCTAAAGATCTCAGTGAAGATGTGGTTAGCTCTTTGAATGTCCTTTCCTTCATTGATTCACCACATTTCCCTGTGGCATTGACTCTTTGTACAAAGGAAAACACTGGATGTGGTACTACTGCTTCAAAGATAAGGAAAATTGAAAAAATGGTTTGGGATCCCACCGAGGAAGCCAATTTTATGGAAACCTTTCTTTCAAATGAAGTTCAAGAGATTTGTAATAATGCATTTCGTCTCTTGAATAATAATGTTGAACAGGCACAGGAGCAATTTACGGCTGCATTGTTAAAGGCAAGTGAGTGTATGAAAAAGTGCATTTTCATTAACAGTGACGAGAGAGAGAGAGAGAGAGAGAGAGAGAGAGAGAGAGAGAGAGAGAGAGAGAGAGAGAGAGAGAGTACTATCACCACCACAACTACAACCAACAACATTCTCCGTAATATTCCAGACACTCTTGCTGTCCCCCTATTGATCGCTGGTCCATTGTACCGATATGATCAGTCTTTACCAAGCTGGAGCCTATACCGGGGCTCTCTATCAGCACCAAGCAACCCTATCCCAGCCTGCTGTCAGAAGGGCAGTAAAGATGCTGGCGACATCCTGATGAGCCCACGGTCTCTGGAGAATGATCGGCCCTGACTTACAGCTCTCATCATTGGAGAAGGCGCGAGCGAGCGTGTGATGTGTTTGTATGTGTGTGGGGTTGGTAGAGGATGGGTGGGAGAGTGGGATGGGGTGGGACTCATGGGGCATGTGTAATTATGTATGGAGATAACTAGAATGGCAGCTTGATATTGCTTGTTCTCACTGAACTGCTGGTGCGGACCATCATCAGAATGAACAATGGGTGTTGCTGTGTACAACAGGGCTGGGATCAAAGGTATAGGGGCGCTGAAACTCAGAGGTCATGAAAGACAAAACACATACGAAAGAACATGCGGGAGAGCGCAAGCACACGTAAACGCGATTATTCGTGGAATCTGATACACTCGTTTTCCGTGTATTCTTTCATTCAGTCGTCCAGTGCTCAATGATCCTCTATGTGTTGAGAGTCCATTTTCTTCGGAAGTGTCGGCCTTGGCGTGCGCAGCATTAGGGTTACAGATCGCCCTCGATTACTTTTAATTAGAGTGTAAAACTGGCGCCATTTTCTTTTTTCCCATTTTCGTTTGTCTTGCGTCAAATCGAGTCAGCGAGGAACTGAAAGTCAGACCTGGACAATAAAGCGGCAGGAATGTGTTCCGCTGAACTGTTTCACTAACAAAGCAAGATGTGATCGCGTCTGGGAGATAACTCGATTTGTCTGTCTCTGTGGAGATTTGGTTTGCTGGCATGCAAATTGTGGGTGAGCAGGACTGTTAAGATTGGATCGGTTTGGGTTTTAACAAAAGTAGAATCGGTACACACACACACACACACACACACACACACACACACACACACACACGCACGACACGCACGCACGCACGCACGCACAACACACACACACAGCGCGCGTGCACAGAGGGAGAGTGAGAATGAGAGAGAGACACACACACACACACACACACACACACACACAACACCACACACACACACAAGAGAGAGAGAGAGAGAGAGAGAGAGAGAGAGAGAGAGAGAGAGAGAGAGAGAGCATTTTATTGACCGTTTGACTGGAAGAAGAAGAAGAAGAACAAGAACAAGAAGAAAAACAAGAACAAGAAGAAGAAGAAACACACCCACTCCTATCGCAACCAACACTACAACGTCAGTATTCCTGATAATCAAGACTCGGTTGTCCCCGGTGATCACTGTGCTATGATCTGCCTTTACTATGGCGGTGCCTGAACCCCGGACCCCCTTGTCCCCGGTGATCACTGTGCTATGATCTGCCTTTACTATGGCGGTGCCTGAACCAGGACCCCCTTGTCCCCGGTGATCACTGTGCTATGATCTGCCTTTACTATGGCGGTGCCTGAACCAGGTCCCCCTTGTCCCCGGTGATCACTGTGCTATGATCTGCCTTTACTATGGCGGTGCCTGAACCAGCACCCCCTTGTCCCCGGTGATCACTGTGCTATGATCTGCCTTTACTATGGCGGTGCCTGAACCAGGACCCCCTTGTCCCCGGTGATCACTGTGCTATGATCTGCCTTTACTATGGCGGTGCCTGAACCAGCACCCCCTTGTCCCCGGTGATCACTGTGCTATGATCTGCCTTTACTATGGCGGTGCCTGAACCAGGACCCCCTTGTCCCCGGTGATCACTGTGCTATGATCTGCCTTTACTATGGCGGTGCCTGAACCAGGACCCCCTAGTCCCCGGTGATCACTGTGCTATGATCTGCCTTTACTATGGCGGTGCCTGAACCAGGACCCCCTTGTCCCCGGTGATCACTGTGCTATGATCTGCCTTTACTATGGCGGTGCCTGAACCAGGTCCCCCTTGTCCCCGGTGATCACTGTGCTATGATCTGCCTTTACTATGGCGGTGCCTGAACCAGCACCCCCTTGTCCCCGGTGATCACTGTGCTATGATCTGCCTTTACTATGGCGGTGCCTGAACCAGGACCCCCTTGTCCCCGGTGATCACTGTGCTATGATCTGCCTTTACTATGGCGGTGCCTGAACCAGGACCCCCTTGTCCCCGGTGATCACTGTGCTATGATCTGCCTTTACTATGGCGGTGCCTGAACCAGGACCCCCTTGTCCCCGGTGATCACTGTGCTATGATCTGCCTTTACTATGGCGGTGCCTGAACCAGGACCCCCTTGTCCCCGGTGATCACTGTGCTATGATCTGCCTTTACTATGGCGGTGCCTGAACCAGGACCCCCTAGTCCCCGGTGATCACTGTGCTATGATCTGCCTTTACTATGGCGGTGCCTGAACCAGGACCCCCTAGTCCCCGGTGATCACTGTGCTATGATCTGCCTTTACTATGGCGGTGCCTGAACCAGGACCCCCTAGTCCCCGGTGATCACTGTGCTATGATCTGCCTTTACTATGGCG
>CM065720.1:3568519-3579301 GCA_033310375.1 Conus canariensis
CAACTCTGGTTATGATCCAGAAAAGCTACCAAAATTTACATTGGATGGTATAATTTTAAACTATGTTAAAAACGTTAAATTTCTAGGAGTCATATTAAGTAGCAAACTTACGTGGAATGCTCACATTGATTACATTCTAAACAAAGCCAGGAAAAGCTTAAACTTCCTTAAAATTATAAATAAACAATCCTGGGCTCAAGATTCTAAAACATTAACCATCTTAGCAAATGCTTTAGTTCGTTCAAGACTTTGCTATGCTCAAGAAGTTTTCTTTAATGCACCTCAATATCTTTTAAATAAACTTCAAAGTGTTGATTGCAAAGCTTATAAAATTGACCTTGGAGTCCCCACACATACATCAAATTTAGGGACATACAATGAGGTAGGTGTTTTACCACTCACAGACTTCCGAAAAGCTTCTGCTTCAAAGTTTGTTTTGAAAAGTTTCTCACAAAAAATTTTTTGTTCTCAAGAGGTATGCTTAGATTCGGAAAAGGACTTTGGAAAGCGAGCTCAAAACATACTCTCAGCAAAATCTATCTGTTCTTATTCTTGCGATCTTCTGAGAAAAACTAATATAGATCAAAATATCATTGCTAAAAATCCAACGTTTTCTCCAATGCCAAAATGGGAACAATCAACAGCAATCTTTGATATAGAATACACAGATTTATCAAAAAATGACTCACCTAATCTTTTAAAAACTCACGTATGCTCTCATTTAGAAGATAATTACAATAATCATTTAAAAATATATACGGATGGTTCAGTGCTTGATAATTCAAATTCAGGAGCAGCTTTCGTAATCCCTAGTTTACAAATTCAAAAGTTATTTTATCTTGGTAACAACTTATCTATATACAGTGCAGAACTATTTGCTATATTGAAGTCCTTGGATTTCATACTAACTTTTCCAATAAACAACAGTCAACTTTTAATATGTGCTGATTCGAAAGCAGCGCTTCTTGCGATAAAGTCTCCCAATTCACGCATACGCCAAGATATGATATTTGAAATAAATCATTTAATACACCTTCTTTCAATCAAAGGAATTACTGTGACTTTTTGCTGGGTGCCTTCTCACTGCGGCATATATGGAAACGAAAGAGTAGATCGAGCTGCAAAACAAGCAGCCCAAAATAGTAATGATGCTGTGTCCGTGAATGTTCCATTAGATTTAACAGAATGCTATTCAATTATTAATAGAAAATCCCACGAAAATGCGAAAATCTTATTGCTAAATACAGACATACAGTATAGTCGTAATTGTTTTAATCAACATGACAGAGTCAACAAAAACAGACCATCCAAGCGTTTTATTTGCTCATCTAGAGAGATTGAGAGTCTTATTCATAGACTTCGTTTAAATTCAATCAAAACAAAATATTGTAACAATGTCAGATGTATGTGCGGAGAATCCTTAAGTGTCAATCATATATTGACACGTTGTTCAAAAACAAAAGACATTTTTAAGAAATTGGGTATTGATGGTTTCACTGATGGATCGACTCCAGAGAAAGTTAATATGTCTGTTCTTGATCAGCAATCTTATTTTGCCCGCAAACCCCACTTTTCACATAATCAAATTTTCTCAACCAAAAAAAATAGCTAAAAATCTACAAAATTAAACAAATCTAATTGCGTGAAAAGTGGGTTTGCGGGCAAAATAATTTTCCTGCTCTAGAACCGCACATTTTAACTTTCTCTCTGATTAACGCCCGCGGGATTGAGCCCTTACTATTTTTCTAGTACGCTCTTCTACCTCAAGCACTACTAATAAATCAGAACAAACAACTGGTTTTCCATCTTGGTTAGTTATTTTTACACACACTGAATTTATAGACCCTGCAACTAATTCTTTAAACCGACTGTTTTCACCAAATGTGCTTAACTGATAATCGCAAAACCCCGCCTTAATTGATGGTAGTACTCTTAGAACTGTAGATGGATGGCCATCAAATAAATTAGTATCTGTTTTTAACTCTTGTAAATGGACATACAACATTGGGTTCACGAGAAAATCAGATGGTTCATTACTTTCAAATTGATAGATGTCTTCTCTTGTGCTAAATTTATAAGCTCTGCTAGTACTGTGGAAGCCCAAGATTCTAGCAAGGCCTTTAGGAAAAGTGTATTCTCTTCTTTCTTCTGGTGGAAAATGCATAGTAATTTTGAGGTTTGCTTCGTTAATTTTTAGCAATATGCCAAATTCGTTAAGTACTTCTTTTAAAGAACAAAAGTTGTAATAACCTTCTGGTATTTTTTCATGAGTTATTTGATTGCCCCCCTCGTTACTAACATTAATCCAGTTATTCTGAGCTTCTTCAGATATATTAAACCACTTAACTTTAAAACCAATTTCTCTAAGAGCAACCCTACTATCACCGCGCCTATTGTCAATTGGATACTTTAAGAACACACGCGTGTTTTGTTTAGTTATATAAATGTGCATCCTTTTTAAATCCTTTTTTAAAAACTCTATTTAAAATGGAACCTTTTAAATATAATGAAAGTGCCACTTACGACGTAGGGGGGGTTTATGAGCCCAAATCTTTGGACTTTAGTAGCCTAACCATCGCAGTGGATGAATCATATGGCTTTCTAGTCAGGCTTGTAAACCACCTAACTAGATATTTAAATCCTCCAATAAAGAGTGATAGAGTGCCATCAGTATGGTCATCCAACCCTATGGTTTTTTACCAAAATCAGTTAAATTTTGCAGTTTACTGCTCAACCACTGGCTGCGGTGTTTCATATACAAACCATTTAAACCACCCCAACCTCTTAGTAAGGTCAGTATATAACTTTCATGTTTATTATCAGTATAGGCGCATACTAACTGAACTACAAGTACACCTCCCCAATGACAACGCGTTTAATCCATTTCTCAGGCCAATGGACAATAATGCGTATGAAAGAATCTGCAACGAATTTAACATTAACCCTTCAAATAACTTTAGACAAAAGTTAGACCGCAATCACGGGCTGGGCACATTGTATTTGTGGGGCCAGCGTAGAGAATATAATTTTGACTACTGGCCTGGCCACACCACTTTTAAGTCAAACTCCCAAGTTAGATTGGGATCAATAGAACAAAAAACCCCAATGCTTGGGCAACATTTATCTTGGATGAAAGTAAAGGCCTAACAATGCCAGGAGTGCAAAGACTTAATGACTCCATACGAACGTACGTTTGGTGCCTATTAGGAGCGCAAGCACAGACCAAGTCTAGCATAGTGG
The DNA here is from genome assembly GCA_033310375.1 of Conus canariensis. Classification (NCBI taxonomy): domain Eukaryota; kingdom Metazoa; phylum Mollusca; class Gastropoda; order Neogastropoda; family Conidae; genus Conus; species Conus canariensis. The sequence continues at coordinate 3,571,760 of CM065720.1, forward strand.
ATCAATCTACAGGCTTTGACGCCAGAAAACAATTTCTAGCCAATTTAGAAGATGCTATTAACTCTGCTGTTGATTTGCCTTCCAGCATACAAAGGTACCAAAACGTTCTTTCACATGCTAGGTCAAAGGTTGACTTTGTTGTGGGTCATGGATTATACATGCTGCCTTCTGACCTCAGTCTGCAGATTGGCATGATACAGAATTATAATAATGAAATCCTCATAGCCGGAGACGATCAAAACTTAGGACACAATCAAGGCTTAAACACAAGGCCCGCGCCAGCCATTTTTAAAAAAGTATCTAGCCCAGAACCTGCAGAAAGCGACCCCCCGCCAGTTATAAGCAGCCCAGAAAGCGACCCCCCGCCCGTTGATGTACCTCACCCCGACAGACACACTAGCGAAAAGACAGCTCTTGTTGTGTTTTTAACTTTTACTGGATTAGCCATACTTTATTTCACTAAAAATTAAACCAGCAGCCAGCACTCCTAACGTCCACAGATGGTCAGCCATATAACCAGTCACTTTGCCTATAGTAGACAAAACCCAACTAACAACACTGCCTATTATGCCAGGCAGAGCATCAAGCGCTTTGACAGCTAACTTCTTTAATAGGTTTGCTAGATGGTGCAGTTGTTTTCTAATCCAACTTTTACCAGGTTGAGGCGTTGGAGGAGCTACTGGCCCTGTTGGCGCACTGCCGGTTAATGCATAAACCAGCGTAGAGATAGCAAACCCAACAGCTGTCAATATACTAACTATTGTAATCCCCTGCTCTCTGAACAGAGTCCTTATTCTTTCTGCTAGCGTAGTATTTTCATAAATCATTTTGTTTATAGTTTCTCTGATTCTGCTTATTTGGGTATCTATTTTTTCTCTGTTAATATACAACGCCGATAACCTGTTTGTCTTTTCTATCCTTAAATTCTGTATTTTCGCCTGTATTTTAGCCTTTTCTTCTAACCCTAAATTGTTATCATCTGCATCGGCCAGTTTATTTTCTTCTTCTTTTATCTCTCTCTCTAGCTCATTAAATTTTCTCAAATTGTTTTTTAGTTCTTCGTTTGTAGTTGTTAAAGCAGACTTAACAGACCCGAGGTCACGCAGTTCAGCTTCAAGATCCTTAATTCTAGCTTTAAGAACCTCGTGTTCGCGCTCAGGCAATGGAGGATCATCAATTGTTTTTAAAGCCGTTTCTTCATCAGGACTCAGCTCACCTTCTCTTTGACTAGGCACTTGAGATCCAGCAATTGTTTCTTCATTTAAACTCGCCTCAAGTTCTGCTACTAGTTCATCTGCTCTTTGAGTTAATTCTTGAATAGGAATCATTTCTATTTCAGATCGTGTTGGCAACTCTCGCACTATGCTTTGTAAAGCACTAATAGCCTCAGACCTTAGATCGCCAATAAAGTTTAACTGCCTTTGGTCAAAAACAGGGAGCTCTCTAAGAATTGTGCTCCTGCTTAAAAACTGGGTTGGGTCTGGTTTTGTAGTAAGCCGTACAAGGTTTCCTTTACTAGTTCTTACATACAAATGATTATTTTTATCTGTTGAAAAATTGGAAACCTTAAGTGCTTCTGGCTGCTCTCGCCCCATATGGCTATATAATGATTCAATTCTATCTAACATTCGTATTTGACTTAATCCTACTCCTTGACCTGCTGCTGCTGCTGCTTCAAGTTCTTCTTGCAATGAAGGACCTGGTTCTTCAATAGAATCAATCATGCCAAAATCGTCTTCTTCTTCTTCAATAGGACTAATCGCGTCAAAATCTTCATCAGCCATATTTATATATTTATTATTTTTTTGTTTTATAAAAAATGAACCCATACGGCTGCGACCTTGATCCATTCAGAAAAGCGAAGGAACCCCACGGCATAAAAGGCATAAGACAGACTGTGCGGGTTGTAAATAATCCATCAACAATTGAGCCTAATGAAATATTAACAGTAAGATTTAGTGACCTCGGGCCTGACGATGTTATAATGCCAGGCACTGCCAGGCTGTCATTCAAAATAGATATTGAGTCGACGGATCCTAATGCTACTGTCGTTGCTAACCTGGGCAGGGCCATCATTAAAAATATGGTAATTAAACTGGAGGGTAGAGAAGTCTTCTCACTGAGTAGCGCAGACATTTTTAATCTCTATTCTGATCTGTGGCTGCCTAGAACAGAAAGAAAAGACAAAATCTTTCAAGGAATCCAGAGCCCAAACGGCCTTAAGCACAGGCTTAATGCTACAGATGCAAAGGAAGACGAGGGAGACCAGGCAATAGCGCGAGCATTTAAGAACAGATTTTGCATTCCTCTAGATTTTGAACTGTTAAAAACCCATCAGCCATATTACCAAGGCGCACTAAGAGACAAACTTACTTACGAACTGACATTCAATGACAGCGGGTCTGTTATTCTATCAGACGATCCCTTAGCCAAATACACTGTTAGTAACATCTCTCTTAATTTTGACGTTGTTACTAACCCTGAACTAGCTAGAATAATCTTAAATCAGTATAAAAGTAGGGCGGTTGTTTACTTTGAAAGAGTTTTACACCACAGTCTAGCGATTAAAAACAAGCAAGACACTGTCTGGGAAATAGCTATAAGCAATTCTTTAAGGTCCCTAAAGGGGGTTCTCTTGCTATTTACTGAACCCTCAGCTCCTTTTCAGAGAGAATCTGAAGTGTTTTACAACCCAAAAATTGAGCAGCTGTCTTGCACAGTAGATGGCAAGCCTTTTCAGCTGTATTCAGCTGGAGTTTTACCTGACCAACACTTTGATGAAATAAGAAAACTGTTTGCTGGAGGCAGACAGACAAGCCCCACAGCCGATCATGTGTGTAAAAAACTTCACCTTCACGATGTAAGACTCGAAGATTATCTAACAGACAAATATGGACTATGGCTGGATTTTAGATCCACGTATGACAACAGACTGCACGGGAGTGGAAGAAGGGTAGGGTCAGATGGCATACTCATACAGATTAATAAGGAAGAGGAGGAGAATGGTCAGATACAAATGCACGTTTTTGTGGTTTATGACGCCCAGCTGAACATTGAAGAAAATAGACTGAAAGAAATAGCCTATTAAAACAGATGGATAGTTTGAACTTTTTGCCCAAAGACCCGCACTGTTCGCTTATTTGTGGGATTACTGGGTGTGGGAAAACTGTCTTCATGCTTGATTTGTTACAAACAGTCTACAGATTTCATTACGAGTACATTGTTATATTCTGCACAACCATTAAGCACAACAAGTCTTATAAAGAAAGGCAGTTTGTTTGGACAGACGAGAATATATTTTTAGTTGATCCTACTGACAAGCTAAGCGACTGTTTAGAACATTACTATAGGCTATTTGAGGGAACTGAAACGCTGTTTATTATTGATGACTGTTCAGCTGAACAAGACATTGTTAAAAAAAGAAGGACTCTGTCTAAGCTGGCCTTTAGCGGAAGACACGCATTAGTTTCTGTTTGGCTCTTAACTCAAAAATACAATGTTGTCTTAAAAGACTTTAGATCGCAGTTAAAATCAGTCATCTTATTCTATACTAAGGACAGGGATAGTTTTGAAGAGTGTTTAAGTGAAAACTATATAATCAGGAACAAGGATGAACTAAAAAAAATAAAAGAGCAGCTAGAAAAATCTAAGCACGCTAAACTATGCTTACGGACTGACCCGCCAGTTCAATACGTTTGTTTATAACAAATTGTTTATAAGAAATTGTTTATTATAGATTGCTTATTATAGATTGTTTATTATAGATTATTTATTACAGATTGTTTATTATAGATTGCTCATTATAGATTGTTTAATAATAAATTGTTTATATTAAAAAGAATGTCTCGAGGGCCAGAATCAAAAGCAGAGTTAGCTCCAAAATGCGCTGCAGTAGAGCTAAAAGATCTAGCAGACACAACTGACTTTGATCTGATAGGAGTGACAGGAAATGTTTATGGATTTGAGTACACCGACGATGGGGTTTACAAACGAATAGAAATTGAAGATAAAAAACGACAGCAATATCCTACCCTGGAAGAGATAAGAAATCTAAGGGCAAACGATTTTGGCAAACACGAATACAAACTTCATAAACGAGAGAATGCTTGGGCGTTGCTTCCTGACATTAACTGGGATTTAAAGTTTGAACTACGAAGCCCCCATGTATACTTTGATAAGAAATACAATTTTAGAAAAGCTTTGAATGAAGGACGCCTTCTTGCTAGCCTAGTCCCAGGAACACAACAGAAAAGCAGATTGAAATAACCAGGCAGGGCTCTGAATATATGCTGCGGAGAAAGAAGTCCTTAGCTGAAGTGGGGGGCGACACCGTCGGCTTAGAGTTTAACCCAAAACTAGAATCACTGCCTAGAAAAATGACGATGCTTTTTCGCTTATTTATCACTCCAAGGGAGTCTGATCCTAGTTTGCCAGAGCATACGTTAATCAGAGGCGTGCAAATAAAGTCTGAAAACTTGGGTGGTCCTCTTAGGCTTGTTATTGTTATTACTAAAAACGGGGATGAAATAAACACTTCTGTATCTTCTGACAAAGTTACTGTGATGGTTGACAAAGACAAACTAACAGTACTCGATTTTATTTTCATTAAGTATGTTGATTTTATTGCGTTTTACTCTGTTGATGAGGTGCTGCCAGAAGGGTTAATAAGAAGATATGTACAAGATTTAAAAAAAAAAAAATCTTGTTTTTTTAAAATGGAGGACGGCCAGCAGTTTAGATTAAAGCACATGACTGAGCTTGAAGAAGAAATAGAAAGTGACTTAAATAAGTATAGGGTTACTAGAAAGAAATATGCTAAAGCTTTAAATGTCCTTTCTTATATAATCACCGGCTCATCGGTTGTATCCGGCTTAAGCACTGGGTCTAGTGTCGCTCTTTTAGCTACTGGAGTTGGGACACCGATATCCATAGCTTTTGGGAGCGTTGGTTTGGGTTTAGTTGCCATGTCCACGATTGTAAGTGCTGTTTTAAAGAAGCTAACGCCCAAATTACAAACGCACACCGCCATTGTAGCCTTAGCAACAGCAAAACTTCATTCATTAAGGCTGATTATAAGCAATACATTACTGGATGGAAAAGTAACAGACGAAGAATTTAAACGAGCCATGGCTGACGGTGATGATTACAGACGCCAAAAGATCGACCTCCAAAAGAAATGGAGAAAGACTTTTACTTCACAGCAGGTAGACGCTGAGGCAATCAGAAAGAACATTGCAAAGCAGAACCTTGCAAACCCCAAAACGAGCCTGATTTAATTATTGTATTACTTATATATTTGATCTTAAAAATGACGACCAAAGTAGTTACAGAGCTTAAAAATATATGCTGCGCCTTAGAGTTAATGATTGAGCGGGGGTTAATGAAGAAGAGTTAAGAAACAAGTTTGGCGAATTAATTGCGGATCTTTTTGAGCACACAGATATTCGTGAAAGTGTAACCGACTTAATCAGTAAAATGCCAAATTCTTGGCCCAACCCAGTTATAAAGTGTATTGCAATTTTAGTTAATATTATGGCTCCTGATGTCGTTGAATTGTCTATTTTTACTAACTCTGAAGGAGTAGCTATTCAATTTAACTAAATTTTAGTATTTTTTGTTGTTGTATTACCTCAAATTAGTAAATATTAGCTAAATTTTAGTATTTATTTTTTTTGTATTACCTATTTATTTGATCTTAAAAATGACGATCACAAAAGCGATGGATGCCAAACCGTCGGGCAATATGAACAGAGTACTAGACATGGGCATTATTAACCCTATAAACATTCGCGAAAGCGTGACGCATGCTATTTCTAAAATCCCAGAGTCTCTTCAAATTGACCCGCCAGTGAAAGTGTTGTTGGCCATTAAGATTGAATATATAACCCTCGATGATAGTAGTATACTAGTCTGGGTTTCAACTAGACAGGGAGAAATAACGAGTTATCGCGACTTTAATTCTGACTGGGCTGATTACATGCTCACATAGTTTAATCAAGCGATTGAAGAAGCGAAAATGCGCGGCTCCGGTTGGTCTAAAGGAACAGTCATTGAAATCAAATTAAGACAAGCAAAGTTCTATCCTATAGTTGGCAATTCTTACATCCCTCTCCCGAGAGAGCTAGTGTTAAAACGGACAGTCCTAAACATACATAATTCAGATAACTTATGTTTCATGTGGTGCGTTTTGGCGCACTTACACCCAGTTAAAAATAATGCAAACAGAGTTTCTAATTATTGGCAGTATAAAGATAGCCTGAACTTTGATAACATAACCTTTCCAGTGAGTATAGAAAGTATATCTCAGTTTGAAGAGCAAAACAAACCAATAACCGCGAGCGTATACACATGGTCTGTAGTAGACAATCTAGTCCCTCTAAGGATCTCTCCCAAAGCTCCCCCTTTAGGCGAATCGCTTGAGAATCATGTCGACTTGATTCTGTTTACAGACGGTTCCAAGAGCCACTATGTATTAATTAGAACAATTAGCAGACTTATGGCCTATACTACAAACAATACAGCTAAACAAGGGCTTTGTAGAAGATGTTTGGTCAGAATTCCATCTATAGAGGCAGCTGCTGAACATAAGAAACATTGTAAAAGTATGGTAGACTGTAAAACCGTACTTCTTACGCCCCCGCCCAGGTCTAAAGTTAGTTTTAAGAATGTACACAAACTGCAGATGAGGCCATACGTAGTCTATGCTGACTTTGAGGCGATCTTGCCACAGTACTACGGCCCTCAACAAGAACAAAAAACAACCTTATTAACCCACCATCAGATCTGTTCTTATGCTTTCGTCGTTGTTAGGTCAGATGGCGGACACACACAGCCGGAGATTTACAGGGGTCCCGACGCAGCTAATCGATTTTTGGAGCACATGAAGCATCTTCGCAATCAATTCTCCAATCAACTGAACCTTTCAGGCATTAAGATGACTACTGAAGACCAAAGGCGCTACGAATCAGCCACCCACTGCTGGATATGCAACAGAAAATTATCAGGCGATGCTGTAAGGGACCATGATCACATTACTGGAAAATTCAGAGGAGCAGCACACAACAGCTGTAATCTTCAGCTTAAGGTTGACCCCAAGACATGGAAACTGCCAATCTTCTTTCATAACTTGCGGGCTACGATTCGCTCTTTATCATGCAAGCAATAACTTCTGAATGTAAGAGAGTTAGCTGTATTGCGCAATCATCAGAAAAGTACATGACCTTTACTAGACTGTTTATCCTTTTATGACTCTGCCCAGCAACCTGATGGGGAGCTTAGGGCAAATTGGCGGGATTTCCAAAACTATCCAATCACTAAAAAATATTTTGACCCATCTTTAGTCCGTAAAGGCGTTTACCCCTTTTGAATACATGGACTTGTGGGGGAGGGTTTGACGAGCCGGCGCTGCCAGCAAAGGAAAACTTTTACAGCCGTCTTAGAGGCGGAGCATATCTGACGCCGACTATGAATACGCACAGAAAGCCTGGACAGAATTACAACTGAAGACGATGGGCGACTATCACGATCAAAATTTTTTTTTGG
>CM065720.1:3579401-3601901 GCA_033310375.1 Conus canariensis
CCTGTTTTAGTAAGCTGTTTTCTGTTTACACCGGAAAGTGAATTCTTTATTTGTATATATTATAATTACGTTTTGTGAAACATCATATATCGCTTTATTTTTATTCATATTTAGAAATTGTTTTGTGTTTATATCTGTTGACGGTTCATTATGGATGATTTTGATATGTTCAACAAGCGGAACGCTTGGGTTTTGATGGAGAAAAACTTACCAACTATGTGCAACAATGCATAGATAGGGCAGACAGGCTAAGAGAGAGAGAAGAAAATCAAAGGAAATTAGAGAGAGAAGAAAATCAAAGGAAACTAGAGTTAGAAGAAAAAAGACTACAGAGGGAATCTGAAATTGAAGAAAAAAAACTACAGAGGGAATCTGAAGAGAAAAGACTACAGCGGGAATCTGAAGAAAAAAGACTACAGAGGGAATCTGAAGAAAAAGATAAAGAACGTCAATTTAAGTTGAGGCAGTTAGAATTAGAGACTGATGTTGAAATTAAAAGATTACAGGCATCGAGAGAAGAGAACTATAAAATGCCGATTCTGGCTCACCCACCTCCGCCAGCTCCAACCAGCTAAAGCCGGTTGGAGCTGCTGCTCCGGCGGGCGATCCAGAATAGGCATTTTATAGTTCTCTCTATAAGTAAAAATAAATTCTTAAAATAAATTCTTATACAAGTCATCAAGTTCTTAACAAGTACTTAAATAGATTTACAAACATACATAATGTGTAGGATTATCTGTTTTTAATACTAATTTAGAAAACTTTCGAGACTTAAGTTTTTGCTTAATCCTTCGTTTTTCTTGATCGTTTTCAATAACATCGTTTTCTTTCATACATTCATCAAATGCGTCTCTGTCTTTCATGTGAAATAAAACTACAGTCTTTAATTGTTCTCTAAAGTCTTTTAAAACTGAGTTATATTTTTGACATAAAATCCATACACTTATCCCAGCATGTCTTCCGCTGAAAGCTAGTTTTGATAAAGTATTTCTTTTTCTAACTATATCCTTTTCTGCCGAACAATCATCTATAATAAATAATGTCTGCGTTCCCTCAAACAGTTTAAAAAAGTGTTCTAAACACTCACTCAGTTTATTGCTAGGATTAACTAAATAGATTTCATCATCTGTCCATATAAACCTTCTATCGTGATATGCTTTGTTCCACTTCAATGTTGGACAGAAAATTACAATATGATCAAAATTATAACGATAAACTGTTTGTAATAGGTCGAGGACAAATATTGTTTTTCCACAACCAGTCTGTCCACAAATCAATGAACAATGAGGGGTTTTTGTCATAAAGTTTAACATCGGCATTGACACCAAAGTCGTCTGCTCCATAGTTTTAAAACAGAATTTAATCTAATCCAGTTATTGTTTTTATCATACTCTCTGTCAAAACTTGTTCAGTATAATAAAACCCTATAAGGCCCAAATGTGTAAGATTAATCCAGTTCAGTTCTGTAAGATCGTTTCTATTTAGACTAATATCAATTTTGTTGCTTGTTGTCATGACCTTAATATTCTCGCCATTGTAAAGAACAACGACAGTAACTTTAAGTTTGTCAACGTCTAAGTTTTGCCAGCTAATAAGAATTCCTTTTATAAGATTGCCACTGACGCCCAGAGCTCCATTTCTTGCCTCATCTTTTAAGACAGAAATTTTAAATATCATTGTGAACGTGTCTCCTAATTTTGTGCGTGGAATGAACTGTAATTTTGTAGAAGCTTTCTTTAAAACCGATTCTCTTCTGTGGAGGATGTACTGTTTGTCCCCAAACGGCTTTATTTCGATCTCTCTCCGACTGTTGTCCTCTGGCATAAGACTTACATGTAAAGGGCCAGAGTTCAATGCTTTTCTGAAACTTTTTTGACGGTCAAAAAATGTAAATGGGCTTAAGAATTCAAATTTTATGTCCCATTCTAAATATGGTTCTAAGTGCCATTTGTTAGTTTTTCGAACTATTTTATATTCATACTGACCCGCATTATTTGCTTCTACATTGCGTAGTTGTTCTAGTTTAGGAAACCTTTTGCTGTCGCTAACCTCTTTGCGTTTATAATAACCATCTTTAGTGTACTCAAAACCATACAAAGTGCCTATCTCACCGTTTTGTTCAAAGTCCTCAACGTCTGCAAGGTCTTTTAATTCTAAAGTTACACACCTCTCAGGCGCTAATGTAACTCCTGATTCTTCTGGCCCACGAGACATTATTTTTTAGTACACCTTATTATTTTATTTCTAAAACAATGTGCAGGTTATTACATTTCACGACTTTCCCTGTTTGGTCTTTGATTTTTATATTAAATGATCCAAACCTCCCACAAGCTAATTTTTTAAACTGTAAGTTGGGGAATCGTATAAATTCATAATCGCAATATGCAGCTTTCCCTGATGGAAGAGCTCTTAAAACAGTTGAGGGCCTTCCATCATATAAGTTTTCATCAGTGCTCAGCTCGTCCAAATGAACATAGAGTAATGAATGTAATGCAAGATCGAACGGATATTCTCCCTCATAAGTAGTTTCGTCTGATGTAACTCTAAAACCATGATTGTCAGTTGCAAAGCCTAACATTTTAGCTAGCTCTGCATCAAACACGTAAATTGCGTTTTCTTCAGGTTCGAATGTTAACATTATTTTCAAATTTGCATTGTTAAGTTTGAGAGTAATGCTGAAGTTACTCATTGCTTCTTTTAGCGAGCAAAACCCGTAATAACCATCAGGTATGGTTAACTGGCTAACTAAGTTTCCTCTATTATCAAATTTTTTAATCTTATTATTCTCCTTGGATTCAGTTATATTAAACCATACGACTTTGTAAAAAATTTCATGGAGTGCGACCCTTTGGGTTCCGCAGTTATTATCAATAGCATATTCTAAAAACGAAGGACTGTCTTGAGTTGTTATTGTTACAAACATTTTTAAAACAAATTTAAAAATGAGTGCATTCAAATATACTAATGCCAAATATTCTGTCGGGCCGCACTACAATCTTAAAAATATAACAACTGACACCCTTGACATTTCTGTGACTCAGTCTAACGCCTTTCAAGTAAAGGTTAGTACTCCATTGAACAGATATCTTAACCCCCCTATTAAAAACGACTACATCCCGAAAGTGTGGTTCAGTCATCCGATGCAGTTTTATCAGAACCAGTTAAACTTTGCTGTGTTTTGTGCATCAACTGGATGTGGAGTGTCGTATGCTGATCATTTAAATCATCCTGATCCTTTGATGAGGTCAGTGTATAGATTTCATTTTTATTACACCTTCAGACGTATTTTATCTGAACTGCAAGCGCCATTACCAAATGACAAAACGTTTAATCCATTCAGCAACAGAATAGATTACAAGGCTTTTGAAAGGATCTGTAACGAATTTGATATTGACCCAAAGACAGACTTTAGACAAAAGTTGGATCTTAATCATGGTTTAGGCACTCTTTATTATTGGGGCGTGCACAGAAAGTATAACTATGATTGGAATCCTCCTTACACATCTTTCTCTTCAGGCACAACTGTTCACCTCGGGTCCATAGAGCAAGAGCATAAAACAGCATGGACAACATTTATTTTGGATACTTCTAAGGGCCTAACAAAAGCGGGAATAGAACGAATAAACGACTCTATTCGTACTTATGTTTGGTGTTTGCTAGGTTCGCAAGCACAAACGAGATCGAACATAACTGATCCTTCTACTGGCTTTGATGCACAAAAACAGTACTTAGCAAATTTAGAGGATTCTATTAATTCTGCAATTGATTTGCCTTCAAGTATTAAAAGGTACCAAAATGTTTTGCAATACGCAAGATCGAAAGTAGACTTTGCTGTCGGCACTGGTTTATACATGCTGCCTTCTGACCTCAGACTTCAGATAGGAACAATAGTAAACTATAATAATGAAATCCTTGTGGCTGGTAAAGAAGAGAAGGTCGGAAAAAACAACATAAATTCTAAGCCAGCAATAGCAATAAAAAAGAAGCCCCACCAATCCCCGAGCCCCCCTCTAAACCCCATCCAATCCCCCCCTCAAAACCCCATCCAATCCCCATGGTGAATAAAAGCGACCCCCATGAATATGAAAAGACAGCACTTGTTATTGGACTAACTGCTCTAGGATTACTTGGTCTTTATCTTACTATAAAGTAACCCAACTATTAAGACAACTAATGTCCATAAGTGCTCGGCCATAAAGCCAACTACTTTGCTTGCAGTAGACAAAAGCCAGCTAACGATCCCCCTAATATGCCAGGTAAAGAATCTATTGCCTTACTGGTTAATTTTTTTTAATAAACCCGCAAGATGATCAAGTTGTTTTTTTACCCATGATTTATCGGGTGGAGGAGATGGTGGCGGAGGCACTAACCCTTGCCCACCACCGCCTGTAATGGCCAACACCAGTGTACTTATTGCAAATCCTAAGGCTGTTATAACACTTGCTAATGTGATTCCTTGCTCACTAAACAGTGTTCTTATTCGTTCTGCTAGCGTCGTGTCTTCATATAAAATTCTTTGGATAGTTTCTCTTATTCTGCTCACTTGAGTTCGTAATTGTTCTCGGTTATTAGACAACACTTCTAGTCTTGCTGATCTCTCTTGTTCAAGATCTTTTAGTCTTTGTGTTATTCTTTCTTTAACACCAGGTCCTAAGTTGTGGTCATCAGCCTCAACTAGTTTTTCTTTTTCTCTTTTTATATGCTCATCTAGTTCACCCAGTTTTGCTAAATTGTTTGTTAATTCGCCTCTGATGCTTCTTAAAGCATCAAGGGCCGTTATTTCTCTCATAGGTAGCGGCGGATCGTGCATAGTTTTTAATGCTTCTGAAAAACTGGTTTCTGCTTGTATTATTTCGTCTGCTGTTGGGCTTAAATCTTTAAGTTCCATGTTTTGTATTTCTGTTGGGAGTTCTTGTAGTGTGTTTTGAAGTTTAGCAACTGCTTCCCTATCTAATTTTGGTTTAGTAATGCCAAGGCGATTTTGTTCGCTCACACTGAGCCTTTGTCTAATTGTACTCTTTTTTAAAAACTTTGATGAGTCTGGTTTAGTTGTAAGCTGAACAAGTTGTCCTTCGTCGTTTCTCACAAACAAATGGTCATCTTTTGTTTCAAAATCATTAGGGTCTATAAATTCGGGAGGTTCTTGACCTAAACTTTGATAAAATGATCTGACCTTACTTTCTGTTAATTCATGTCGCAATGATTGTAATGGATGTGTCAAAGGAGTCATTTCACTCATGTCGTCTCCAGGATCATAAACATCATAATCTTCAATGCCTGCCATGTTTTAAAAATAATTAACTTTTTATTTTTGTTTTATAAAAAAATGTCACAAGCATATGGCTCAATTCTTGACCCGCATAGAAGACTGAAAGAGCCCTTTGGCGTGAAGGGAAATAAGCAAAATATTATTGTTCCAAATAATCCATCTACTATTGATTCAGATCAGATTCTTACTGTCAAATTTCCAGACCTAGGAGCACATGAAATGATTGTACCAGGCTCTGCACGACTTACTTTCAAAATAGAACTCGAATCAGCAACAGACCCAAACAGGACAGTAGTTCAGAATCTGGGGCGGGCAATCGTTAAGAAAATTTCTATAAAAACTTGAGGGGCAAGAAATATTTTCTTTACACAATGCAGACATATTTTTAATCTATTGTGATCTATGGCTAACCGCGAATGAAAGGGCTGACCTCGCGTTTCAAGGAATCGAAAATAACGAAGCACTAAAACACAGAATAAGCGCCGCAGATGCTAAAGACAGTAACAAGGCTGAAGCTGTAAGTTTTGCTTATGGAAATCGTTTTTCTATACCCTTAGATTTTGAGTTGTTAAAAGCGCATGCGCCATACTTTCAAGGAGCATTAAAAGACAGATTGTCATATGAACTAACTTTTAATGAATACAATCGCGTTATTAAATCTACAGTTAAAGATGCAAAGTACAGCATTTCTGACATCTCGTTAGAGTTTGACATTGTTAGCAACCCTAACTTAGCAAGGCTGATTGAGCAACAGTATCAGTCAAAATTAGCAATATATTACGAAAGAGTAATTCATCATTCTAAATATACTAAAAACAAGGCAGACACAATATGGAATTTTAGTTTTAGCGCCTCAGCAAGATCGCTTAAAGGTATTTTATTGCTGTGTGAAGATGAAAACCCATACGAAAGACAAACTGAAAAGTTTGTTAATCCTAAAATAACGAAAGTACAATGTTCAATTGAGGGCAGTCCTAACCAAGTCTACAGTAGTGGGCTTAAACCTTATCAGCATTTTGACGAAATAAGAAAATATTTTGGAGGCGGGAGGCATAGAAGTCCAACAGCAGATCTTGTGTCCAAAGATCTACATCTTCATAATGTTAGACTTGATGAATATTTAACAACGAAATATGCTTTATGGATTGACCTAAGGTCAACAGAGGATAATCAGTTGCATGGAAGCGGAAGATCTGTTAAAGACCAAATAACCATTCAAATTGATAAAAAGAAAGAGTGATACCCCGCTTAATGTACATTTGTTTTTAATATATGATGCGCAGCTGAATATTCAAGATAACAGATTAAAAGATATCCAATACTAAATTATTTTTATTTTAAAAAAAAAGCATGTCTGTTCAGGTTTATCCAAAAGTGCCCAAAGAAGAGATAGTAGGCAACTCTGACATAAAAACTTTAGATTAACAACATAACACAAATGCAAACCCAACTAGAGCAGGACCTTTCAAAATACAGTAAAACCAAACGAAGGTATTCTGCTGTCTTTAATGCTGTTACATATGTTAATACTGGAGCATCGGCGGTTAGTGCTCTATCAGCAGGAACAAGTGTAAGTCTCTTAGCAACAGGCGTAGGTGCGCCGGCAGCTTTACCTCTAGGCGGTTTGTCTTTAACTCTTGGCCTGTGTTCATTGGCTGTAAGTGCTGCCAGCAAAAAAAATAAAAGCAAACTGCAAAAGCACACAGCTATGGTTCAACTAATATCAGCTAAACTTAGTTCCTTCAAACTGTTAATAAATAAAGCACTAGTTGACTCAAACATCACGGATGAAGAATTTAGTCGCCTACAGGCTGATTTTGGGGGACTACAAAAGACAAAAGTTTGATCTTCAAAGAAAGGCAAGGGCAACTTTTTCTCTAACAGCCAGACACCGATCAGATAAAAAAGGAATGTTTAAAAAAAAGTAAACGAGACATTAAACTCTGTTCTAAACAGCTCACATTAACAACACCAAAGGGCGTTTTACTTTAGTTTATGAGTCTAAGCACAAAAAGACCTCTGATATTGATTAATTAATTTAAATAAATATTTTGAGTTAGAAAAGAAGCTCAAATGGATAATATATGACAGTTTTGACTCTTGGTTAGATGCAATGGAAGAGGAAGAGCGTTTGTCAAAAGCTTTAAATGAGGTCGTTTTGGAAGTTATTGCCCCAAAAAACGTACGGGCAAGCTTTGTGCATAATTTCCGGTTCCGTAAAAACCCCAAAAAAACCCCCGGGGTTTAAAAAAAAAAGGTTGGGTTGTTTTAAGGGGACTATATAAAAAAAAACAAAAAAATAAAAGAAGGGGGGGTTTCTCAACAAAAAAGGATATTCTTTTTAAATGACTTAACCCCGGTTGGGGGAAAAATAAACTTCAAACACAGTTTAATGAAGCCTTTAAGCAGAAAATAAAGGGGCTCGGGTTTGGTCGGGTAAGTCCTAGACTCGATTAAGACGGCTAAGTAAAGGGGCGATTTTGGGCAAGGTTTTACATTCCTTCCCCCATCATTAGTTAAAAACCCGAGCAGTTCTAAAAAAAAGAATACAAAAAAACAAATTTTCATTGGTGCTTCTTGCTGGCTCATCCGTCAAAAAAAACGAGGAGAGTGTCTAACTATCCCTTCCCCTCAATGATCTTAATTTAAGGAAATTTTTTTCCCCCGTTGGTAAATCAGATGATCTTTGAAAACAAAAAAACCAATTTTAATGTTAATTTTATTTGGGATGGGAAAAAAAATTTTCAGCCGTTTAAAGGGCCCCAAAAACAGTCCAACGTTGGGGGACGAACCGACAAAATCAGTTGATTAAAATTTATGTTTTTTCCCAACGGGTCCGCATTCACTTTGATAGAACAATGGTTTATTGGTCCCACACCAAAAAAACCATGAAAACAAGAATTCTGAAAAAAATGTTTAACAAAAATTCCATTGAAACGCGAGAAAAACAAAAAAAATTGTATCCCCCAGTTGACTGTGAACAGAATAATTCCCCCCGGAAAGGGGCTTTTAAAATTTTTTTTTTAAGAAGGAAAAAAGGTTTTTGAAAAAAGCCATAGGTTGTTTACGCAGTTTTGGGAATCACCTTTTTCCCTTATAAGGCCCAACCCTACAAAACCCCTTCCAAAACCCCTTTTTTAAGGTAATCTCAGTTTGTCATTTGCCTTCAAATTTTTGGGGGTGGAGGGGCCCCATTCAAAGCCAGAATTATCGACCCCCCCAAAATTTTGCTGCAAAATATTTTAAAAAACCAGCAGCAAGGGAATACCTGTTCTAAAAATTTCGGATTTATTTAAAACAAATGAGCCTGAAGCCCAAAAAACAGTATGCCCCCAGCCACCCTGTTGGATTTGGGTTTGCCCTCCCCAGACGCGGAATCCAACAGTAAGGACCAGAAAAATTTAGGGAAGTTTAGAGGAGGCACACAGAAAGCAATCTTAAACAAAGTTTGAAAAAGACGGGGAAGCGCCTTTAAATTTTTTCATAACTTGCGAGGTTACGTCTCACCTTTAATGAGCAGTAACCAGCGACTTCAGGGTGTTTTTCCCATTGCACATATAAAAAAAGACATGTGTTTCATTTTAAAAACGGTCTTTTAGACTTATGCAAAAATGAGGGTTTTTCCTTGGGGGTCCTCTATGCCTTAAAGTCCCCCCCAAAACGAAGAATTTTTTGACCCCTCTTGTTAAAAAGGGGGTTTTTCCCTTTAGTACGGGGAATTTTTTTGGGGGGAAAGGTTGACAAGACTCATTCCTCCTAAAGGGCGTTCTTTAGTGTTTAGGGAAAGGACAAAAAGTGTCTGATTCCCAGCACGCACAAGAAGCATGGGAGAAGTTGGAGGGTGAAACAATGGGGGGCTATATGATCCCCATTTAATGGGGATACCTGTTTTGGCGGAACTTTAAAAATTAAGAAAAAACCTGAAAAAAAAAATTTTAGTTAACCTGCACTTATTTTCTCGCCGGGGGGGATTGGGTTCCTTTTTTAAAAATTTTTCTGGTGTACAAGGGCCCTTTTGTTGACTCCAATGCTTGGGATTAAAAAAAGGGTTGCGTGGCGGATTGATGGGATCTCCCCCTTAGGGAAAGAAAAAAAAAATACTTGGGCAACATATCCTGAAAAGAAGTTAACTATTTAAAGTATTTAGATCCAAAAAATTGTTTGGGTTTGGGGTAGGGGGTCTTTTACTTCCTTACGTAACTTTTAAAAGTACACGGGGGCTCAAAAAATTAAAAATTTTTAAAAAGGTTCAGATTTTTAGGGATAAACCAACAGGGCTTTATTCAAGGGAAATTGTTTTTAAAAACCTCTGAACTTTTGTTACCAAATGTTTTCCATTAGCGGCAAAAAAAACCCTAAAATGTCAATGACAACCCCCAAACTTGTCCCAAAACTTGGGGGGACAAAAAAATTTTTTGTCGCTTACAGACTTCTCCAATTTTATTTAAGACAGGTTTAAAAATTAAAGGGTTCATCGATTTGTTTGACAAGCGTTCATAAACCAAAACTCATAAAAAAAAATGACCGCCCAAATCCCAGATGCTTTAAAAAAGTTTTTAAGGATGAACAAATTTTTTGGGCTATGGAAAACCCCAAGCACAAAATGAAATTGGTTACTAAGAAATGAACTTAAGCGGGTGTAAAAAAACCAAATTATCAAGATTTTAAAAAATTTTTCATGATAGTTTTTTGGGAAAAAAGGATGAAAAAAAAAAATTTTTAAATTTGGGAAAAAAGGGGGTTTTTTTTTGGGGTTTCCTGTTTTAGGCTGTCAAAGGCTTTTGTGTTAGTTTTTTTTGGGGGACTACTTTAAACCCTTGTATAAAAAGTCCAGAGTTCTGTACACAGATCAGATTCCTTTGTAGTTAAAATCCCTACTGAAGTTTTTCCAAAAAATTTAGAAAAAAGAAGTGCTAAAGGGCTTTTGGGGGAAAGGGGGGGCACATCTGATTTCCTAAAGTTCCCCTTTTTCATTCAACTGTTAACAAAAAGGGTTTTTAAAAGGGAAAAAGGAAGGGGAAATTTTATCTGGAGGTGGATAAGGAGTTTTTTGGGTTTTTTTGGGGGGGAAAAAGTCCCCGTCTTTAAAGGAAAAAAAAAAATTTTTAAAAAAAACCCCAAAAGGAAAATTCGTGTGTTGTGCAATCAAGCTATCCCTGAAAAAAAACTATAAAAAAGCATTGTTTGAAAAATAAGACTTTTCAAAAAGAAAAATTTTAAAATACGGTCTAATCTACTGGGATCAACCCCAACTGGGGTAAAAAAAGGGGGTTTTGGGGTAGAAAAAAAACCCCCAAAAGTGGTTTTTTAAACCCCGGGTTTTCATATCCCAAAAAGGGGTTTGGGAAAAAAAAGCAAAATTTAAAATTTTCCTTTTTTTCATCCGCGGGTTTTTTTTTCCTCAAATTTTTTCTAGAAGCTCATCATAAAAATACCCAAAATTTTAGACAAAATTTTTCTCATGTTTGCTTGATGTGCACAAATTTTTTTTTTTTTTTTTTCCCAAATATTCTTTACCCCCAAAAATTTTTTTTTAAAAAAAATTTTTTGGGGTTTTGGGGTGGGCCCCAAACAGGATGCGTTCCCGGGGGACTGATAATCCACTTAATTGTTTCCTTAAAAGGGGGAAAACGTATCTATGTTTTTTTGTTTTAAAATTTAAGGTCTCTTTTTTTTATCATTTTAGTTTATGTAAGATTTTTTCCCTTTTTGGGGCCCCCTTCCCCCTTTTAAACTCAAAAAAAAATTTTCGAAAATTTTAAATTTAAACGGAAATGTGTCTGGCGGGTTATTTGCAGTTTTTTTTTACAAAAAAATTTTTGGGGGGGTGGTCGTTTTGTTGGGGGCAGTTTCTGGGGAATTTTAATTTTCACTGGCGGATTTATTTTCACAATTTTTTTTTATCTTATGGCTCAAAACTCCAAATGGAAACTGTTTCCCTGAGCGAGTGTCCCCTTCCGCTTCTCCCGGGGAATAAAGGTATCTACTTTTTTAAAAACCAAAAAAAATAGTTTATGGTTTAGTCTTCAAAAACAACTTTTTTTCTTTGGGTTTTTTTTATTGGGTTGTAGGGTTTTTTGCCCCCTTTAAAATTTCCCCCCTTATTATTTGGGGGGGTGAAATGAGGGCGTTTTTTTAACCCCTTCTGTGTTGCGAGAATTGCAATCAGCTCTCTGTGTTTGGTTTGGGAAAAAAAAAAATTTTAGATAAATGTTTGTTAAAAAATTTCCCCAACCCAAAACCCCCCGGGGCCCTTTTTGGAAAAAACCCCGGGGGTGCCTCTTTTTAAAATTTTAACTCTATGTTTTAACAAAAATTTTTTTTATTTTTGGAAAACCTTTTAAATTTTTTTCCCCCCCTTGCTTGGAAAACCTGGGGAGGAAAAAGTTAAGGTCCCTTTTTTTTGGGATTTTTGTGTATGGCAAAAAACAAAAGCGAACACTTTTTTTTGTTTAAGGGGTTTTCCCCCCTTTTGGGGGGGGTTTAAGCTAAAAACAATGCTGGAAAAGGGGGGACTTAAATCCCCTTTTTTTTTTTTAACGTTTCATGGGGTTAAAAAAAGAAGACCATTTTGGGGGGGTGTCGGTTTTTTTTGGGGGGGAAAAAGGGGGGGGGGGTTTTTTCGGGGGGGGGGGGTTAAAATTTTTTTAAAAGGGAAACCTTTTGGTGTTTGTTACCCGGGGGCCCCGGGGGGGGGGGGGCCCAAGCTTTTTTGCGGGGTTATTCCCTTCCCCCCATCCGGGGGGGAATTGTTTGTTCATTTTATTTAAAATTTCGGGGGCCTTTTTTTTAGCGGTAAGCCAAAGACCAAAAAAAAATATTTCTTTCCCCCCCTTTTTTTTTTTGATGGTTGTGTAAAACGCTGAATTTTTTGGGGGGGGCCCCAAAAATTTTAACTTGTTGGCCTGTCACTAAATAATAAAATTTTTTTTTTGCCCCCGGGAAACCTCTTTAATGTGTAAAAAGCCTGTCCCGGGGTTTTTTTAAATCTTGGGGAATAAAAAAATTTTTTTTTTTAAAAGTCCATTCTTTGCTTTTCTTTTTTGTCTTTTTCGGGGGTGTTTTCTCCATAGCTCTGTTTAAAAATTTTTTTTTCATCGTTAATTTTTTTTTTACCCCAACCCCCGGGGGTTACTTCCGCTGGAAAACCAAAAGGGGGTTTACCCCCCTTTGGGCCCCCCCATCATCATTTCGAGTGAAGCCATTTTTATAAAAAAAATTTTTTTTTACATATTTATATTTTTTGGGGAAATTTTCCTTGGCCCTTTTAAAAAAAAAACTTTGGGGGGGCCCAATGAAAAACTGTAAGGGGGGGAACAACCCCTTTTTTTTTGGGCTTCAAAAAACAGCTTGCCAAGATTTTTGGGTTTTATTTTTTTAACCCCAAAAATTTCCCCCAAAATTTTTTTATCCACACTTAGACCTCCAAAAACCGCAGGTGGTTTACGAGGTTTTTGGGGGGTTTTTTTTTGGTGCTCATTTTTTTTTAAAAAAAAAAAAAATTTAATTTTTTCTTTTAAAAAAAAACGCGATGGTTATTCCGAACTTATGATTAAAATGATCCGTTTTTGGGCCAAGCTTTATGCGCCCCCAAAAAGGGAAGGCGAAAAATTTTTTGGGGGGGGGGGGAAAAAAAAACAGTACTCGGAATGAATTTAGCCCCCCCCGAACAGGTTCCCCTTCGCCACAAAGCATTGTAAAGTATCCCAAAGGGGTTTTAAACGAAATGGGGTAAGAATGGTCCAAAAAAATCGGTCAAATGTTCTTTTTTTTTTACACTAAACGTTAATGATTTGCGGCCCCCGATTTGAACAAGATTTTATGTTTTGATTTTTTTAAAAAAGGGGGCCAGTTTTAAAAAAATTTTTTTTGGGGGCTCTAGGAATTTTTTTATATTAACAAAATTTGGAACCTTATTGTCGCCCGTAATTATGGGGGTTTTAATTTTTTTTAACCCTATAGATTTTATTTCCCTTTAAAAAAGGGGGAGCAGGGGAAAAAAATTTATGGAGGGGGGGAATGACCCCCAAAAAAAAACCTTTTGGGGGGTTGGGGAAAAAAAGGGGAAAAAAATTTTTTGAGGGGGGAAAAAAAAAAGAAAATTAGGTTACAACATATAATATAATGAAAAAAAAACCCCAGAGCCATTGTTTCAGGCCCGAGCCACAACAAGAACAAGTTGTTCCCGCCCCATCATCATGGGGTTATTTTTGGGGGAAAAAGGGGGTTTGGGCTTTTTTTGGGGTCATTGTGTTGGGGGGGTGGTTATTACGTTTATAAAAACATATAAAGAAAGACAGAAAAAAACCCAAAAAAGGGGCCCCCCAAAAAAACACACCCCAAAAAAAAAAAAATCAAAAAAAAAGAATACAAACACCCAAAAAAAAAAAAATTTCATTTTAAAACCTTTTTCTATGCAGTAAAATTTCAAAAAATTTAATAAAAAATTTTTTAAAAATGCTTGAAAAAGGGGAAATTTAAAACCCCCCTTCCAGGGGGCGATTGTTTAAAAAAATTAAAAAAAGAATTGTTAGAACTTAAAAACGATTGATAAAAAATTTGGGGGCGATTTTTTTTGAATAGATTAAAAAAAATTTTGGGGGGAACTTGATTAAGAATTGGGGTGCCCCTTTTGGACTTGGGGCCCCTTTAAAAAGGACTTGGGGTGCCCTTTAAATTAAAAAACCCTTTAAATTGGGGAATGGGGTGCAAAAAATTTAAGGGCTTGGGGGGGGTTTAAAATTCCCCCGGTTTTGGGGGGGCCCTTAAAATTTAGGCCCTTTGGGGTTTTAAAAAAAAAAAAAAAAATGGAACCCCCGGTAAACCCCCCCCCTTTTCCCCTTTTTTGTCAGCCCCTCCCCCTTTTTGACTAAAACCCGGAGGGCCCCGGGGCTAAGCAGTAAAACGTTTTCGGGGGGCCCGGGGGTAAAATTTTAAACCGATGAAAAAACAGGGGGAAAAAGGGGGCCCCTCAGCTATTGCAAAGAACGTTTTAGGCACCCCCCCTCGTTGTCCTGCCCAGGACCCCCTCCCCCCCTTTTGGTCGTGCAAAAAACCCTTGGAGTGAGGGTTTGGGGGAAGGGGGCCCGGTTTTTGGTTTTTTTCTCTTTTTTTTTTTTTTTTCCCACCTTCCAAAATTTTTTTTTCCCCCCTTTTTTTTTGGGCTTAGGTGGAAAAAAACCGGCTCGTGATTTTCTTTTTTTTTAAAATACCCCCCATAAGGCCTTTTAAAAGGGCATATGTTTCTATAAAAAGGGGAAAACTTTTCCCCCTGAAAAAAAAACATTGGGCCGTTGCTTTGGGGGAACCCAAAAACCAAAAAAGGGGCCCGTCTCCCGGACGGGGCCCCCCTCCCGAGGGAAAATTTTCGAGGGGCAGCCTGGGGGTTTAAAAATTTTTGAGAAAATTACTGGCCAGTGCGCGCCGCGGCTTGGTGAGACCCCCGGGCTCCGAGCTTGTTTTATCGTTTTTTTTTGGGGGGAAAAACCCTAGGAGAAACCCCCCGTTGGGAAAAAAAGGGCCGCTCGTGTGGATTAAACCTTCCCCCAAAGCTTTTTCATTGTTTTTTTTCTTGGCCCCTTTC
This sequence comes from Conus canariensis, assembly GCA_033310375.1. Lineage (NCBI taxonomy): Eukaryota > Metazoa > Mollusca > Gastropoda > Neogastropoda > Conidae > Conus > Conus canariensis. The sequence continues at coordinate 3,594,254 of CM065720.1, forward strand.
AAAATTGTGACAATAAAAGGGGCTGGTGGAGATGTTTGGGGAAAAAAAACCAAAAAACCCCCTTTATCAAAGTAGCTTTCGGGGGGAAAAATGCTGGGAAAAGTGTATGGATTTAAGTCAAAAATATAACCCGTTTTAAAAGCCCCTTTGAAAAAAATTTAAAAAACAGGGGTTTTTAAAATTCCCCCAGAAAAATAAGATGCATTTAAAAAATGATGAAAGAAAACGAGGGTTTTTGGGGAAAAAGATCAAAAAAAAACCAAAAAGGGAAAAACCCCAAAAAAATTTAAATCCCCAAAAAAATTTTTAAATTAGTTTTAAAAAAAAGTAATCCTACCCTTTTGGGATGTTTTTAAAATTTTTTTAAAGGGGGTTTGGGTTTAAAAACCCCTTTATGATTGTAAAAGGGAAATTTTTTTTTACTTATAGAGAGCCCCAAAAAACCCCCCTTTGGTGGGGCCCCCCGGGGCGCAGCAGCCCCAAAAACTTTAAAAGGGGGAAGGGGGGGGGGGGGAAAAGGGGGGGGACCCCAAAAGGGCCCCCTTTTTTGTTTTTCTAGAAAACCCCCCCGCTCCCGCGGCCCCCCAAACGGCCTAAACCCCAAAAACCCGCATATTTTCCCAAAATTCCCCCCTTTTGGGGAAAAAAAAAGGGGCTGACATGATCGTTTTTTTTGATTTGAAAGTCCCCAAAGTCTTGTTGTTGGCAAAGGAAAAGGGGCCCCAATTTGGGATTTTGAAAAATTTTTTAAGGGTGGGGGGTTTGGCCCTGCCCCCCCCGGGGCCCCCCAACCCCAAAAATTTTCCCCCTTTGGGGTAAATTTGGGGAAAAAGAACCCCCCAAAAAAATTTCAAAAGTTCCCCCCCCCCCCCCAAAACCCCCCCCCCTTTTTCCCCCCCCCCCCTTCCCCTTTGTGGGGCCCCAAAAAAGGGGGAAATTTTTCCCCTGTTTTAATGTAGGGGGCCCTTTTTAAGTGATGGGGGAATTTCAAAAACAAAACCCAAAACTTTTCCCCAACCCAGCGAGATCCCCTTCAAAAACCCCCCAATTTTCCAAGGTGGGGAATTTTTGGGCCCCCCCTTTTTAAGAAAGGAAATTTTTGGGGAAGGGGTTTTGGGGAAAAAAGCCCCCGATGGCCCCCCGTATTGCTCGTTCCCCCCCAGATAAGGGGTGGGGGAGGGAAAATTTTTCCCCTCTTTGAGTGTCATTTTTTCTTTGAACCCCCCTCGGGACGGAAAAAATTTACAGGAAGGGAAAAATTTTGGGGGTTTTTTTCCCCGGGTTTTCCTCAAGGTAAAATTTTTCCCGGGGGAAAAACGGCAGGGATTTTCCGGGGGTTCGGTGACTTTTGTCAGTCCCATTTTTTTAAACCCCCCGGGAAAAACCGTTCCCCTTTTCAGTTTTTCCCGGGGAGGTCGTGGAAAAACGCCCACGGTCCCCCTTTTTTGGGGTTTTGTTGGGGGGCCAGAACCGTTTTTAAAAAGTCCCAAAAATCTTTTGGGCCCCGCCCCAGCCCAATGCGCTTTTTTTTTGTGAAAAAATTTCCCCAATTTTGAAAAGTTTTCCTTTAAAAAAAATGTTTAAAAACCCTTTTTTAGTCTCCACTGATTAAAAAGAAGGTCTTTTTTTGGCCCAAAAAAAAACGGTTGATGGAGGGTGTTAGAAAACGGACCAAAAACGGATTGGGGGTTTCGGTTTTGCGGGGACACGGGGTGCCCCCCGAGGTGAAAAAAAACTTTGGGGGAAAAAACCCCCCAAAGTATTAAAACACCCCCCAAAAAGTGTAGGTCGTTTGGGGCAAAATAAAAATTTTTTTCCCAAAAAAAATTTGGGTCGTACCCCAAAAACCCCCCGGGGATTCTCCCCCCCTGGTTTCAAAAACCCCCAGTCTAAAAATTTTTTTTTGGGGGCAATTTGGGGGGTTTTGTCGCCCCGTAAAAGGTGGTGGGGGGGTTTTTTCCCCTTCCCCTTTTTTGGGGAGGAACGGGCCCCCCCCCAAGGGGGGGGGAAAAAGGGCCCCCAAACCCCCAAAAAAAGTTCAAAACTGGGAACCCAAAAATTACCCGGGCTGACCTAAAAAAAAATGAGGGAAAAGACGAGCCGTGATGAAAATCCTTTTGCTAAAAAAGGACGGTCACGGACCCCCGGGGGCCCCCAAACCCAAAGGGAAATACTGGATTGAAATTCTCTAAGGTGGTAGGGGGCCCAGGCCACCAAAAATTGGGGTTTTTTCCCCCCCCAAAAAGCCCTTTAGGAGAAAAAAAAAACCCACGGCTATGATGACTGTTTTTTGGGTTTTTGCGGAAGCAAAAAAACATGGGGAGTTTTGATTCTTTAAAGGGGCCCGGTGCCCCAAAGGGGAAATTAAAATTTTGGGGGGTGACATCTGCCCCCGGGGCATTCAAAAGGTGGTTGTGCCCCCTTTGCACAAATGCCCCAAATTTTTCCCCCTTTCGGAAGGGGGAAAAAAAAATTTTTCGGGCCTCTTTTTCTTTTTCCCCGGGTATGAAATCTAATTTGGGGGCCCCCCCGAACGGTTAAGAAGGTTTTTCCCCCAAAGGGAAAAAATTTTCCCGTGCTGTCGTGAACCCCCCTTGCTTTTTATTTTTTCCCAAAGGGGTTTTCCCCAAAACCGAAACCCCCCGGAATTAAGGGGGAAACCCCGGCCCCCCCAATTCCCCCACCCCCCCCTTTTTAAAAAAAAAATTTTTCAGCCCCCTTTTTTCCCCCCCCCTCATTTCAACCCCCCCATTTTAAAACCTTTTAATTCCAAACCCCTTTGGGTTTGGCCCCCTTCCCAAAAAAACCCCCTTTAAACCCCCCTTTTGAAAAAAGGGTTCAACCCAAACCCCCCAAAATTGGGGGCTTTCCCAAAACCCCTTTCCCTTTTTCCCTAGGGAAACCCCAAAAGATTTGGTTCCCAAAATTCCCCCGGAAAATTCCCCTTTCCCCGGCCCCCCCTCCCCCCCAAAAAGTCTTTTTGGGCCTTTCCCCTTAAAATTTTTTCCAAAACCCCCAAATTAACCCAAACAGGGGAATAAATGTTCATTGATGAACCCCAAATGTTTTTTAAAGGGGGGTCCCCTGAGATTTTTTTCAACAACCCCCCATATAAAACCCCATTTTACCCCCTTTTAGTCCCCGCCCCCCAAGGGGGGACTTTGGGGGAAAAAAAACCCCTTTTACAAAAAATGTGCCCCCCCCAAACATTAGGGGGGGGTTTTCCCCCTTTTCCCCCGGGGGCCCCAAAACCTTTTTTAAAAATTAATTTTTAAAAAGGGCCCCCTTTCCCCAACCCCCCAAAACCCCAAACCCCCAAAAAACCCATGAAAGTAAAAGAAATTAAAGGTTCCCCCCCCAAATTTTTGAAAACCCCCTAAATTAATTTTAAAAAATTTTCCCTTTTTCCGGGGAAAAAGATTAAACCCTTTTGGCCCCCAAAAACCCCCCCTGATTATGTAAAAACCCGAAACCAAAAACCCCGGGACCCCTCAAATTTAAACCCCGCCCCGTAATTTAACCCCAAACCCCCCGGGGGCCCGGAAATTTTTTACCCTTCCACTGCTATCAAACAAAAAAATTCTTTTTGGGTTTTCCCCCCCCCAAAAAATGTTTTTGAATTTAAAAAAAACCCCCTTCCCAAAAACCCTTTTGAAAAACCCCCTTTTAAAATTGGTGAGACCCCCGTACCAAAAGGCCCAAATTTACGAACATTAAATTTTTCCCCCTTTCCCCGAAATACCCCCATCCCAAAAAAAACATCCCCCTTTTTCCCCAAAAAAAAGGGGTTTTCCCCAGGGGAGACCCAAGTTAAAAGGGAATTTAAAATTTTTTGAATTTTAATTGTAAAAAATCCCCCTTTTAAAATTTGGGGGGCCAGGGGTGGGTCCCCCCGGAAAAGGAAAAACCTTTTTAAAAAAGGAAAAAAAAACCCCCAAATGGGGGCCCCCCCATAAACCCTTCCCCCCAAAAATTAAAATTTTAAAACCCCCCCAAAAAAAGGAATTTTTTTGGGGAAAAAATAGATTGGGCCAAAAAAGGGGTTTTGGGAAAAGATTCCAGGCTAACCCCACCAAAGAAAAATTTTTCCCCCAAAAAAATTTGGAAAAAGGCCGATAAATCCAGGGGCCCCAAAGCCCCCGTTTCCCCTTTTTGCAAAATGTCCCGAACCCCCCCCCAATTAAAAAGGGGGAAAAAGCCCTTTTCCCCCCATATGGGGGGTTGGTCCAAACCCCCCAATTGGGGGGGGCCCTTTTTTAATTTAAAAAACTTTTTTTCCAGACCCCCAAAATTTTAGGAAAACCCCCCCCCAAACCACCCAAAAATTTCCCCCGGGGGTTTTTAAAACCCCCGATTTTTTTGGGGAAAAACCATATTTCGTAAAAAGGGCCCCCCGAAACAAATGAAAAGGGAAAAAACCAAACTGCCAAAATCCACGGAAAAAGTTAGGTAAAACGGATTATTGTCCCCCCTTTGGCCAAAAATTCCCCCCAATTTCCCCCCCAAAAAACCCCCCCCTTTCCCCCCTTAAATTTTCCCCCCCAAAAGGGCCCCCAAGAACAAATCAGGGGGGGTTTTGTAAGGGGAGGGGGGTTTTAAAGCGGGATCCCCAAAACCCAAAAGCCCAAAAAATTTTTTTTTTTTGGGGCCCCTCCGAAGGGCCCATAGACAATCCTTCCCCCAAAAAGGGACCCCCGGTATTAAAAGGAAAAAATTCTTTGTTAATCCCGTAAAAAAGATTAAAAAGTTCCCAAGACAAGGAGAAACCCCCCCTATTGAGGCGCGGCCCCCAAAGGTTTTGTATGGGCAAAAAAGTGGGGGTTTCCCGGGGTTCCTTGACGGGAAAAAAAGTTCGGTTAAGCCCCCCCCCGGGCCCCAAAAACGTTCCTGAAAACGCCCCCCCCAGAAAAAACCCGGGGTTATAAAGGGGGGGTTTTTTGGGGGGGGGAAATTTTAAAAAATTTTTACTAAAAAACCCCCTTTTTGGGGGGCCCCCCCCCAAAAACACCGGGCCCCTTTTAAAAATTTTTCCCAGTGTATGAATATTCAGGGGAAAAGGGGGTAATTTTTTCCCCAAGGGGAAAAGCCTTTCTGTTTTTTTGTCTTTTTTTATGTTTTCCCGGTGTGCCCCTTTTTGGGGCCGTGCAAAAAAGTTTTTACATTTTTTAAAACCCCTTGGGTTTTTTTTTAATAATTTGTTTTTTTAAATTGAAAAAGTTTTTAAACCCAAAAAATACTTTTTAAAAAGATTAAAATCTTTTTTTGCTTTTTTTCTTTAGTAAAACAATGGCCCACCACTATTTTTTTAAAAGTTAATTGCTTGTGAAGGTGAATATATTTGGGTGTTACGAGCAAAATACTTTTTTTGAAATGTTTAAAAATTTTTTTTTTTGGGGTTGTGGGAAAAAAACCCCTTTTTGTTTTAATAGTCATTGCCCAACCAGGAAAAATTTTTCCCCATTTTTTCAACCCCAAAAAATTACATGGGGGGGAAAAAACTTTTTTTAAATGTGTTTATTTTGTTTACATGTCTTTAAAGAAAATTTAACTTGAATTTTCTTTTCAGGGTTTTTTTGAAACATATGATGGAGCAAAAAAAAAAGGAAAAAAAATGTGCTTACAAAAAACCCCCAAAATTTTTGTTTTTAAATTTTTCAACCCCCCAAATTGTTTTGCCCCAGAAATTTTGGGGGGAAAAATTAATTTTTTTTGGACTTGTGGTGATAAATTTAAAAAAATTTTTTTTTTAAAAAAGGGGACCCCCCTTTTTAAAAAACCCCCATGGTATTTAGGGGCCCCCTGATGATTGTTTCTTTTCCGTTGATAGTAATTGGTGAATATGTTTTTTTTGGAAAATTTTTTTGCGATTAAAGGCTGAAGATTTTTTTTTAAAAAAAAGTTTTTTTCCCCCTTTTAAAAAAAATTTTCTGGGGAAAAATTTTTTCCCCCCCGGGGGGGGGGGTTTTGGATGTGCGTAGCCTCCTCGAGGCATGGACGCCCACAAATGTTTTTAAAAGGGATATAAATTTTTTTTCCCCCCATGCCCAAAAATTAAAAAGGAAAAATTTTTCCCCAGTGGCTTGACTATTTGTGCAGGCGTTCTCAAATAATTGGAGGCCCTTTTAAAAAAAAACAAGATTTTGGGATTTGGGTGAAAGTGACCATGAGAGTTTTGGGTTTTTTAAAAAAGGGTGGTAAGGTGCTGGGCCCCCTGTTTTGAAACATGAGTATGCATCATGGAAAAGGGGGGAGAAAGAATCGGTTTTACCCCCCAGAGGGCCCCAAAAGGGCTAAAACCCGTCAGTTGCTGGGGAAAGGGGTTTTTAACCGGGACCAGTAAAATTCCCCGGGGGGGCTCGTTTAAATTAGGGGCCCCCCAAGAGGAAAACCTAAAAGGAAAAGGGGGTTTTAAAAAATTTTTTTTTTGGGGTTTTTATGAAAAATTGGGGGGGGGAAGGGGGGGTTATTTAAAAGAAAAAAACCCTTAAAAATTGGGGGGGGTTTTTTTGGGGCCCCTTAAAACCCAAAAAAATTTTTTAAAAATTTTTCCCCGGGGGCAAAGGTTTAAATTTTTCCCTTTTTGGGAAAGGGGAAAAAAAAAAAATTTGGTTAACGATGGCCCCCAATTTGGGGGGGGGGGAAAAAACCCGGAAATCAGCCCAGAAATTTAAAAAAATGGGTAGAGGAGTCGGATCCCCGTCTTTTTTTCCCCCCGCCCCGGAGAATAAAGGGGGGCGACCATTTTTGATCCCCCCAGGCTTCGGGGCTTGGGGGGGAGTCTTTCCCCGATGAGGTTGGCATCATGATTCCCCGGAATTATTTGTTCTCTGGCTGGATTTTGGGCCCCAAAGTTAGGGAAAGGGGAGGGATTTATAGAATTTGAATGGATTGAGCCCCTTTGGGGAAACCTGTTTTATCTCTTGGTGTGAAGCGAAAGAGGGGGATGCATGAAAAAAAATTTTTTTAAATTTAATTGTTGGGGGGGAATTTTTGGGTTTAAAGTGTTTTCCCCGAAGGAGGGGGGAGAAGAAAAAACATTCGTGGGGGCCCTTTTGGTTGATTGGAGGGATTGGTGTGCGTATGGAGTAAATGCTGTTGAATTTTAAAAGCGAAAAAGCCGTGTGACACTGGGAAATTTTTAAAATTTCCCCAACCCCCCCTTTCCCCTTTTGGCCCTTTTTCCCAGTCATACACCCCCCCTCAAAGGGATTTTTACTCCCCGGGAAAGGGGGCCTGGGGATGCCCCGCTTCGAGGGGGATTTCCCCAGAGTTTTTTTTCCCCACGGGGAAAAACCCCCGGGGGTTTTCCCCGATTTTTTTTTTGTTGTTTTTTATCAAGATTTCAGTATATGGGTTTTTTTTTTTTCCTTTTTTTTTTTTTTTTTCCCCCGGAAAAAAAAACTTTTTAAAGGAAAGAAAGAATGAAAAAAATGGGGAAAAGGCTTGGGAAAGGGGGCCCATTGGGATCTATTTCAGTTCAAAAAAAAAAAAGGGGTTTCATTGTGCCAAAAAGTGCTGAAATCTTTTTTTTTTTTTTTTTAAAAAATTTTTGGTTGTTTTTTTTTTTTTTTTTTTTTTTGGTGGTTTTTTTTTTTTTTGGGGCCGATTCTGCGTTGGTTATAAAGAAAGGGGGGGCCTAAAAGTTTGT
>CM065720.1:3629401-3631901 GCA_033310375.1 Conus canariensis
AACGACTACCGGATTTAAACAGGTCACTCGCTAGGAGTAGCACTTACTTGGAGCTTTCGACAGATCTCCGTCCGTCTTCTTCAGCGGTGGTGTTGCTACTGACTCATAAGACTTACGAGGCAATCTACAATGATCCATGTGTAAGAGCTTTAACCAATACCGCACACATCTAACGGCTGCACCAATGAACAGTGGATATCTATTGGACTCTCCATACATCAAATCATTAGAGATACGCCTGTCGAGACCAAGAAACCTCTTCAAAGCATATAAATGCACAGCCTCACAATGAACAACGGCATTATATAAACCCCAAATTTCAGCCCATACATCAACATAGGCTGTATCTGGGAATCAAATATTTTTAAGAATAATTCAAGCGAATTATTATTTAAAGCATGCAGTCTTTTTATTACACATATCAAAGCATTCTTTGCCCTACATGCAAGGTCTTTACAAGCAAAGGTAAAACTTAGGCGTGTAGAAAAATAGATTCCCAAGTATTTATAAACATTCAGCACAGGTATAATAAGTCCATCATACTTCCATCTTTCCCTCGCCGCCAAATAACCACCCTTTCTAAACACCACAATGTTGCTTTTACTCATGTTAACTTTTAACTCTAATGAGGATGCAGCCCTGCTCAGATTATTTAGCTGACGTTGTAAGCCAACTATTGTTTCTGAAACCAAAACAACGTCATTTGCCAAAAGTAGGATAAATAATTCTAACACATCATTTGTAAATCGTCCACCATGAAGGCCATTATTAATTACCTCAATGGCAAGCTCATTAATGAAAATTGAAAATAATACAGGGCTACAGACATCACCTTGCCTTACTCCCGCAACACAATTAATATAATCTGTCAGACTGGACCCACTTCTTACCCTTGTTTGAACAACTTTGTACATAGCTCTAATACAGTTGAATAATTTCCCCTTGACACCATTTTAAGTAATAGTCTCCATAGAAGCTGTCTGTTTATGGAGTCAAAGGCTTTTTCGAAGTCAGTGAACGCAACATAAAGTTTACGATTTATAGAAAGTTATTTCTGAACAAACGCGAGAAGAGTAAACATATGATCGAAAGTAGAGTAACCCTTTTTGAACCCAGCTTGATGTTCTCCGGTGATATTATTACATTCAATCCACTCCTGCAATCTTTTGTTAATAACAGTGCTATACAATTTACTACTAACGTCAACTAAAGAGATACCTCTATAATTATTAAGATTACTTACATCGCCTTTCTTGAATATCGGCAAGGTTACAGATTCTTTCCAGTTTTCTGGGAAGATACCATCATCAAAAATCCTATTGAAAAAAAGCTAATAAAAAGTCAGCAACTTGAGCTCCACCAAATTTCAACAATTCACCAATAATAGAATCAGGTCCTGCCGATTTGTTGGTTTTAATTTTCCGCATGGCAAACATAACTTCTTCTTTAGAAATGGGGCGATTAAAATACTCATCCTCATCTTATCTGACAAATGTTTAAAGTGCATATACCATGTGTCCAGAGAGATATTATTGTTGTGATATTTTCTTTTGAATGAGGCTCTTTTTACTCTTTTCCAAAACTCCTGTTGTGAAGGAAGAGATCTGATCATATTGAGGGTTGATTGCCAAAACCCAGTATCTGACATATAAACATATAAGGGAGATCCTGGGTTCTGGCAGTCAACCCTCGATATTATCTAATTGCGTTTTATTGAATATTTTCTTCTTCTGTTTTAGAAGATTTTTATATTCTCTTCTCGCAATAACATACTCACTTCTGTCACCAACGTCCAAAGTACGCAGCCATACTCTCAATAATTTTAGTGCTTTTCTTTTCATTATCAAACAGTCACAGTCAAACCAATCCTCGTTCTCACCACTGTTCCTTATTTGCACACTTTTTTCATACCTTCAGCACTGTTTTTGATACAATCATTGAATAAGTTTAAAGCTTTATGTACATCAGCAGCAATCAGTTCTAAGGCCTCATTTAATTTCGTACGCATTTCTGCTTCACACAAATTGTCCCAGTAAGTCATGGCATAGTCATCATTCCAAACAAACCTTTCGGAGATAGTAACCTCAACAGTCTCAGTTGATTAATCAGTGTTTTCTGTTGATAAGTCAATGTGAAATTCAATAGGTAAATGATCGGATTCGATCCGTTCCGTAACAAACAAATTACAGGAATCACAAAGAGTAGAGAAAAAAATCTTTTGACACAAGGAAATAATCATGTACGCTGCTCCCGCTGTCTGTTACATATGTATAGCAACCATGGCGGTCGCCCTGACACATACCATTCATAATATACAAATCAAAAGCAACGCAAAGATTTAACAATAACTTACCGTAGTTATTCAAAACATTATCCTGAGAACAACGACCTGTGCAAGGTGGTTCACTTTTCGTTTGCAAACAAGAATCAAAAACATTAGTAGACAAGTCAGGGGAAAAATTTGCTGTCCTGCTGTTCAGATCTCCACATACAATTACAT
>CM065720.1:3664401-3669401 GCA_033310375.1 Conus canariensis
TCTACCCGTCTCCCTCCCTCCCCTCTCTACCTTCTCTCTCCCAATTTCTCTTTCTAATCTATTCCGTTCATATTGCTTCAGTCTGTCTGCTCCTTACATTTCTGACCTCATCCTTTCAGCAGTTATTGCAATGTCTGATTCGGACGCATCCGTTGTCGTTATTCTACACCTCCATTTTTTTTCAGTTTCACATTTTTCCACGGAACTCGTTCAGCTCCACTCTCACGTTTCGTTTATGACTGCTCAGCTCATCATTTCTTGCCGTTGGTTGATTTTCTAAGGTTTTATGGTTTTACATATTGTCATTCTGTCACATGTCCTGTATCTCACAGTCCCAGCTTTGCTATATCTTAGTCAGAATAGCTCAGTGGTAGAGCGGTAGAGTGGGGGCCGGAAGTGGTAGAGCGCCGGACTCGTAATCTTCGTAACCCTGAGGTAGCGGGTTCGAAACTCCTCCGGGCCGTTTCGGTACGGGGGGATTTTTCCCTCGGAGTGAACATTGGTTCTGACTCCATTTCCCATACAGTCCTTCGAATGAGACTATAAACCGAGGTTCCGTGTGTGAACGCGCGCATAACGTCTTGCACACACAAAAATCCTATCACCAACTTTCGGAAGAGAAGGCCAGTTTGGCCGTTGGTATGGATGACACGTGACACATTGCATGCACCCTGCGTGAGAAATGGAAAATATGAAGGAAGTAAGGAAACTGAGTGAACGATATTGAATGGTATTGACTGGATGACACGGGCAACGACTGAATGAAGCGCCAGCTGGCAGCTCTTCAGTCGGCACTACCTAGGTAGACAGCCCGTTGTGTAAACGCATGTGGATTGTAAAGAGCTTAGTCACTAGCCGAGAATAGGCGCTATAATAAGTATTTATGATAATAATGATGATAGTCTCTTTTTGTTCTTCTCATCCCCACCCCCACCCCTACCCCCAAGAACGGTAATGGCAATCAGAAGAGAATGCGTTTGTTTCACTCTTTTCGACGTCCATCTTTTCGTTCCCCGTCGTTTTTTTTTTTTTTTTTTTTTTTTTTTTATTAAACAATTTCATTATTTCACCGCCCAGCGTCCCTCAGTTTTACATTTTAGTTATCCATTCATTCGTTGCCAACAGACGATGTTCAAAAATCTGCAAGGAGGTTGTTTGGTCTAGAGCTGTTTACTGTCATTTCAATTAAACCGAGGTTGTTTGTATTTGTTTCTGTCCGTCTTTGTGTTTGTCTTTTGATCTCCCTTGCATCCTTGGGTGGATCCTCAAGCGTAGGCTCAAAGATTGTCCCCTACATTTTATACTGTTTGCATAATATCTTTAGTTTTTCAGCAACCTTTTTTCCTACCCACACTTTCGTTTTGTTTCATTACCACCCTTCGCTGGCTGTTTCGGGGCTGCTGTTGGATTATTTTTCTAACCCATGGTGGTGAGAACACCATAGTATTATGGACTGTGGTGTGTCTCTATTTGACGCAAGGAGCACAGACACAATCAGCAGTGTTTCTCTGATTAGTCCGATCCAACGGACGAAAGGACTAGGACTAGGAGCAGGCAATAAATATAGATCTACTTTCGAGAGGGATTACGACGGTTCCCTGATGCAGCTAGAGAAGTGTTTTCATGCTTAAAATATGTTTTCTTAGTCTTATGTTCCCATTTTCTTTATCTTCAACTCTCCCATTCCCCCCCCCCCCCCCCCCCCCCACCTTAAGTTCAAATCTTTGGCAAATCATTACTGTGATGACGGAGGGGTTGTGGGCCTGCGCTTGTTTTCCCCAACTATTAGATTGATCGTATTTGTCTGACTCTCTTCAAGTTTACAAGGCTGTGCCAGTCTTGAATAAAAATTACTCCGAGTTAGGTTTTCTTATGGGAGCAAGAATTACTCTATTTGTTTATTGCTTAGAGCTCGCGTTCAACCAGAATGACCTTGCTGTTTGCATGGGACTGGTGGGTGGGTCCAAAGCAAGGTAGCCCCATCGGTCAGATGATGAGTGGAATCAGAGAGAAAGAACATGCCAAAGAGGAGCGAGAAACCATGAGCATGCAATGCACACCGTGGAAATGCTGGTCCCTGTCATGCCGCGTGCTTTTCATCAAATATTTCACTCTCAAGATCTATTTGCTTGGCACAGAATTTGAGAAGAGGAAACTCTTATTTGCAAGAGAGAGAGAGAGAGAGAGACATGCGTTTGCTTCTTCCTCAGTTTTTTTTTTTTTTTTTTTTTTTTTTTAATAACCCGGAACATTCCTGTTTTGCTCCATCAATCAGCGTACCAGTTTGATCAGGGAATCATGGGTGTAAAACGAGGCGCATGTAATGCAGACACTGTGTTACAAGCAGTTCGACTTTATTATCATTGTTATTATCATTATTATTGTTGTTGTTGTTATCATCATCGTCATCATTATTATTATCATTGTTATTATTATCATTATTATTATTGTTGCTGTTGTTGTTGTTGTTCTTCTTCTTCTTGTTCTTCTTCTTCTCACCATTATGATGATGATGATGATGATTACTGTTACTAAGATAAGCGATTGATTCAAATCTGCATGTCTTGGATTTGGTATGACGTTTGGCTACCAAATGACGCACGCACAAATTGCGTAATGGTTTTGACGCATAACCCGGGAAAATGTAACTGTAGTTACAATAAAAGGCAGGCGTTTTCTCCCCCAGATTTCTTTCCAGGACAGGTCAGTTTCCGTTCTCTGAGAATGTGTTCATTTTCCTTGCCAGCCAACTCCTGCTTCTAACACTTGTTACGCTTCCTACGCCAATTTTGCGCTTTTTACACTTCCTATGCAAATCCATTGTCATGCATTTCACTCCAACCCATCTCGCATCTTTCAGTCTTTCAGCTGGGCCATGGACCTATATTCTTCATACTTCTTTTTGGATATTTTCATTCCCCGTCCACCTTCGTTTTTGATTGAACACCACAGCACAAACTTTGAAATCATTCCATCATCCATTTCATCTGTCAAGGCTCACATGCCTCCAGAAGTCCGAGGATACCGCTCCTGTGTACAGTTTACTTCCATGTCAAGTTCTTTCTCCTGCGTATTTTTCTTTCCTTTTTTCTTCTTTCTTTCTTTCTTTCTTTCTTTTTTTTTTTTTTTTTTGAAAAAAGCTTTTATTTCAAATCTTAGAGAATATAAACCAGAGATAATGAATACAAGTATAAATGCATATTCGATTAAGTACAACGAAACGATTAGACTTAATTCACTAACAATAAACCACGGTTGTTTGTAGGCTACATCAAATCGCATTCATAAACAAGATAGTAACTAAAAAGAAGGTATATTCGAATAAGTACAAGGAAGTAACTGGAGCAACTCATTAACAAGTAATAACGGTTGTTTGTACAGCAAATCGCAAACATTTATGAACAAGATATTAAGTAACAAAGCCGTATAAGATTTATTATTATTATCATTATTTACAACAATGCTTAGAGGGAGGGAAAGCAGGAAAGCATGAGAGAAAAAAAAACACAACAACAACAACAACAACAAAGAAATAAAAAGAAAAATCAAAACACACACACACACACACACACACACACACACACACACACACACACACACACACACACAGAGTTAGCTGTTGTCTTAGCCTTTGTATTACATGTCCGTGCTTTTCCTCATCCTTTTTAAACTTTAACAACAGAAGAGGGATAGATTTATTTCTGCACGCATCTAACCCCGTCTAGGTATTTATTTGTACCAGGCTTCAGGAGTCCAGCTGCAGACTCTCCATGTCAGGTTATATGCATTTTATCAATCCTTTTTTCCTGCCCGTCCAAATCTTCTCATTCTTACAATCTCTTGTTTACCCGTTCCAGTTTCCACCTTTCTTATTTCCTGTTTGTTTATCAGAACAACATGTCACCTGAACCAGGTCCAGTTCCTCCTCCCTAATCATCCAACTCTATTCAGATTCATTTGACCAATGTTTTTTGGTATTACGTCCTCATTTCGTTCAAAACATATCTCTCTCTCTCTCTCTCTCTCTCTCTCTCTCTCTCTCTCTCTCTCTCTCTCTCTCTCTCGTCAGTGGCTTTTCTCTCTACCTCTTTTGCCTCCCTGTCTCACTGCTACTTGTTTGAATTAATGAATTCATGAATTATGCGTGAATCTAAAACACCCGGACTCGATGTTGTGTATGGTAGATATGTAAAATTCATTTGGCTGGGCGTTACTTTGTGTCACTTAAATACAAATCTGTCTTTGAGTATTTAAATGTTCTTTTTTCATAAAAAAAAAAAAAAAAAAATTCGTGGTTGCTTTTAGGAAAATATGTCTAAAGTCCATATGACCCCTATGCCCCCCCCCCCCCCCCCCCCCCTACTCCCCATCCTTTTTGAATATAAATTGAATATCTGTACCCTGAACGTTTTTCGCAATTTCCCCTTTTTGTCGCTCTCTCAAATTTTGTCTGTTTGTCTTCGTTTATCGCCGTGCACTGTTTCATTATGTGTCTGTCACCCTCTGTCGTTTTCTAGAAAGCCCTTTTCTCGTAATTTTGCTTTGTTTTTAAATCTTCTCTTTTTGTGATTCGTGATATACCGTTTTATTATTTTTGTTTCCTTTTCTCATCTGGTGATTAAATGGTGAAATTGCAAACCATTAACCACATTGAATACTAACGATCCATTCTGCAGCGTCCTCTGCTCTTACGGTTTTCCTGTATTTTTGTGACATCGTCATGGTACTTTAGGGGAAAGGGGTGGGAGTGAGGGGGGGGGGGGGGGGGGGTTCGGGTTAAAAATCCTCTCTGCACACCCAACAGCCGGCCTACACGGTATACATGATTCGGTCCAGGGTAGGTCAAAGGCGGATGAAGGAGCGGGATGGGTTCTACATCCGATCATGTTGTGCCTTCGAAACTATAACCTAAGCAGTTCGCTGCCACTATGACCTATCGGGCGATTGGGCTCTAACATTTTGATATAAACTCTTTTATTATCATTCATGTTTAAATAAAG
>CM065720.1:3679401-3684401 GCA_033310375.1 Conus canariensis
TACCGTGCACAACACAAAGAATATGACTGCTCTGAAGACTTTACTACCATCTCTCCAATTCCCTCTGACCTCTGCCAATCTACTATAGAGATGAGATCAGAGGAAGTCAAGATTCTTAAGATACATGTATATTATACAACGGGTACCATTCTTATACAAGGCAAAGCATGTCTACAGTGGGTCGATGAGGAGTTCGACAGGCTGCGTACTATTGTACACACACTGGATGTGACTGCGTGCTCTGACCCACTCTCCATCACACACATGTGCGTGCCAGACATGGAAGCAGCGACGGCCGGCGCGAAAGACGCTGGGGGGTGTGCAGTGGGTGAGACCAGCACTGGTGGGACCGTGAAAGAAGACACGCGCTGTGTGCCTATCCCGCCAATTACACGGACAGAAAGCAGTGAAGAGGAAGAAGGAGGTACAGACCGCCCTTTGACCGCTCCATCCTGCCAACACTCAGCATCCCCCCTCCACTCCCCGCCCCCTTCACCAGCTAAGGCCTGCTCTTCTCACCCAGTGACAGAACCTCCTCCCTCCACTGCCCCTTCATTGAGCCCATCTTCCGTCACCGTTCCAGTCGGCGTTAGTGCACAGGCTTCACAGTCCCCCATTTCTACTGATAATTCACCCCCCTCCTCACCATCCTCCACTGTAACCCCTGCCCCACCTGACTCAGTCATGCCCCTCCCCTCTCCCAAACAAGACACCACTCTCACGGCAGTTACTGAAAGCGTTAGCAGAGACACCGCCACAGACACTGAAAGCGTTTCCAGTGACAAAGAGGGTGACCAAACTTCAAAGCCAGGGAACATGCCAGATGTGTGCTGCTGCCATGATGACTGTGTGTCCAAGGCAGAGTTTTTACAAACAACACAATCCCTACAAGCTGAAGTTTCAGCCCTTCGTGCAGCACTGCAAGAAGCAAGACACACATTTAAGATTGACATAGATGCCATCACCACTCAGTTACTGCACTTACAAGCCCAAAACACACAAAAACCTCTTCCCCGCTCCTCAAATCACAAACTTCCCTCCAAGACTACATCCTCCAACCACCCTCCCCAAATCATCCACCCCAAATCATCATCTCCCATATTGCCCACCCCGCCGAATGCCGCTGCCACAGAGAGCAATGCTGACAGTGCACACAGCGCAGGCAAAGCAGACTCCACAGCAGTGTCTGAGTCCCTCAGTCAGCAGACCTCCACCCCCACCCCTCTTCAACATGTCAGTGTCACTAAGGACACCACCCCAACCTCTCCAACATGTCAGTGTCACTAAGGACACCACCCCCAACCCTCTCCAACATGTCAGTGTCACTAAGGACACCACTACCATTCTGCTGGGGGATGATGTAGTGAAAGGGGTGGATCCCTCCCGATCCTCACCTCCCAACAGCAAGCCCCAAAAAGTGTGTGTCAGTGACCTGACAGTGACCCAGCTGACTGAGTGGCTCAGTGGCCAGACACCCTCAACTACCGTGAGACTGGCTGCAGTTCATGTTGGGATCCACGACTGTGCACAAGTCCAGGCCTCAGCAGACAGTGCCATCAGCAGTGACAAGTGGAAAGACCTTCTTTCCCAGTGCCGGAGGGTCTTTCCCAAAGCGTCACTGCTAGCTTCTGCTATCATGCCTGCCAGAGGACGACACCCCTTCAATCCAGTCATTCATCACAGCAACAGGAACCTGCAGCAGGTGTGTGACGGCATGGGTGTGCACTACAGGGACCACACTGCTGTCTTCACCACCAGCAGTGGTGCACCCAGAATGGCATTGTACCAAAATGCCATTCTGCCAACGAGGAAAGGGACAGCACGCCTTGCTGAAAATCTGTTTGCTAGGAAACAGGCAGACAGCATCGGCACAAAGAGGGGCAGTGACCACAGGCCTCGCCCCACTGGACGTCTCTCCACTTCCCCCTTCTTGCATCACCGCTCCGTTCCTCCTCCCGTCCATTCACCTACTCCACGCATGTTACCAACAAACAATCACACATCACAGTCCTCTCAACCCCCCCCCACCCCCCCCCCAGAACCCTCCCACTCTTCCTCATTCTCCGGCCGACCCACACTACTCGGAAGTCTTTCCTTCCCTCCCTACCACCACTCTAAACCCCACCGACCCACTCCGACGACCGGACAGTAAGCCCACTACCACGCGGGGAACTAATTCGTATGGTAGTAGAGAGACCTACACTTCGCCTCCACAACCACCACCCATGATGCCACCGCCAATGTATCCTTCTATGTTCTTCCCTTCTTTTCCTCGTAGCTTCCCACCTGCCTTTTGGCAGTGGCCACACTTCATGCCAATGCCACCAAACTATGGCCAGTTCTAGACTTGAATCAGTGTGTGTGTGTGTGCGTGCGTGTGTGTGTGTGTGTGTGTGTGTGTGTGTGTGTGTGTGTGTGTGTGCGCGCGCGCGCGCGCGTGCGTGCGTGTGCGTGTGTGTAATAAATATATATATATATATATATATACACTCGTGTGGAAAGTGCAGAGTTTGAACTATATGCATCTGCCAATCTGGACTGTGTAATTCCGAATCTGCCGACCATCTGATAAGCTGAAAGAAAAAAGAGGTTGCGAACTACATTATTAGCATTTCTGAAGAAAGCAAGACTTTTATATCATAGTTTTATTGTACCTGAATGGTGTGTGAGCACGCTCAGAAACCCCTGTGGTGTGGATAAAGCTTCGGTGACAGCGTGTTACGTAACTTTGTGAATTTAACTTTTGTGCTTTTTCATTATCCTTTTTCATTGAGCATTGTTGGATTTGGTGTGTAAGTGTGTTGTATCACACTTATTTGTAGTTTTGACTTGCTTGTTTCTCATATTCATTATCCTTTTGAATTGAAGATAGTTGTTGTGTGTGTATACCATACGGACACATTGAGTTTGTATTCAAGTGTATCCTTGCTATATTTGTTTTAGTTGCACAAATGATGCAATCATCTTCAAAGTGGCCACAGGAAGACGGACTACGTATTGGACATCTTAATATAAACCGTATACAAAACAAGTTACAGGAGGTACCCACTATACTGTATAATCAAGACAAACCCTTTCATATATTTGGCTTCACTGAATCAAGACTTTCAGATATTGTCCCTGATGCCACTGTCTTAATCTCTGGCTACAATATTGTACGCAAAGATCCCACCGAATCCAAATCTACAGGCATATTACTTTACGTTCATGAAACATTAAATGCCCAACGTTTGTATGATCTTGAAAGTTTTGGAATTGAAGCAGTTTGGTTAGTAATCAAGTTGAAGAGAACAAAACCCATCAAAATAGGATTTGTATATCGAAACCCAGCGGAAAATGCTGGCTGGTGGACAAGTTTACGGCCATGATGGATGCAGCATCGCTTGATGCCACAGAATTAATACTTTCAGGTGATTTCAACATTGATCTATTGAAGTGCCAAACATCATGGTCAGATAGGACTACCTCATACAACTTATCCCAAATTATAGACATGCCAACCAGAGTAACACTCACTAGCAAAACATTAATTGACCACATCTATCTTTCTGAACCACAAAACGTCATTGAGAAATGTGTGCCTTTGAATGGATGCAGCGACCACTTTCCAGTATGCATTACGTGGAAAAGAAGTGGAATCAAAATTCCTAAAACTGGCCACAAACACATCACTTACAGATCTTTTGGACACTTCCACGAAGATACCTTTCTCACTGACCTCATGAATTCCCCCTTTATAAATGTTTATAATTACACTGATCCAGAGAAAGCGCTTGAGTACCGGCTACACACGTTTAATTCTGTTTATGACAAGCATGCGCCATTCAAAACGCGTCGAGTTAAACATAGTGTACAACCAAAGTGGATGACTGATGAAATACAAGCTGCTTGTTTCTTACGCGACGATCTGCTTGAAGCAGAAGGGAAGTCGGATGGATTTAAAAGGCAACGTAATAAAGTCAATTCACTCAAACGGACAGCAAAAATGAAATTTTTTCGTGAACTTGTAGCTAACAAAAAAAAAAATTCGAAGTCCATATGGCAAGCAATAAATAAACTTACGAATAAAACTTCACAGTTAAAGACAAGTCCCATTACCAGCATAACACCAAATGAACTCAACCAACACTTTACAACAGTTGCAGAACACATTGTCAAAGAAAAGAATACTGACTCAAATGAATTACAAAAATTAAAAAAAATTTGCAATGCTATGAACGTTCGTCCAGCAACACCAGTTCCGCCTATGACAGTTAGTGATGTTTGCCAAGCTTTATGCCAATTGAAGCAGACAGGAAGCCGCGGACTTGACGGGATTGATGGAAAAATACTGAAACTATCAGCACCTGTTATATGCGAAACTCTTACCTACATTTACAATTTATGCATTGATAAATGTCACTTTCCCGCTCAGTTCAAAGTTGCAAAAGTAATACCCATTTTCAAATCTGGAGACAAATCTGAACCATCCAACTACAGACCTATATCCATTTTGCCAGTTCTGTCCAAGCCCTTGGAAAAACACATAAATAAACATCTTTGCCACCATTTTGACTCCTCCAACCTACTAAATAAAAATCAATCAGGATTCAGGAAAAATCATTCTTGTCATACAGCGCTTACAAACCTAGTAGATCAATGGCTAGCCAGTGTTAATGAGAATAAATATTGTGGCGCACTGTTTGTTGATTTTGCAAAGGCTTTTGATGTAATTGACCACAAACTGTTATGCAGGAAGCTTTTATTATATGGTATAAAAGGAAATACCTTCCAACTGATAACATCATTCCTAGAAGATCGTCAACAAATCGTTTGTGTCAACAACAATTTATCAGAGAAGCTACCTATCCAACATGGCGTACCCCAGGGTTCTGTGTTAGGTCCGTTGCTGTTCTCAGTTTATATAAATGATCTCCCTCTTTATATTGAGGATTCATGTGAACTCTTTTGTGATGATACCACTGTCCATACAAGTAGCTCCAGCTTGGAAGCTGTTTTCA
>CM065720.1:3694401-3704401 GCA_033310375.1 Conus canariensis
CTTTATGAAAGTGTGTATCTTGTCGCTATAGTTGCCATTACATGAACTGGATGCAAAGCCCCTTTAGAAGGACCTATGTCCCCTGCTGTATGCTGAATGTATCCTCCTCGTCCTCCTCCTCCTCGTCCCCCTCCTTCTCCTCTTTTTCTACTTCTTCTACAACAGCCCCCTGAGAAGGAGCTTTGTTTCATGCTGTCTGTAAGCTCAATGAACTCTTTTCCTCCTATTCCTCCTATCTGTCATCAATATCATTATCTTCTTTGTCGTTGTCTTTCTCTCTCTCTCTCTCTCTCTCTCTCTCTCTCTCTCTTCTCTCTCTCTCTCTCTCTCTCTCTCTCTCTCCCCCTCCCTCTCTCTCTATTTATGCGTCTCATCTAGGCTAGAAACATCAAAGATTATTTAAACTCCACTTTGAAAAGGCAGTTCATATACCCCACCTTCCAAAAGAAATCCTTTTTCGTGAGTCAGCATGAAAGCAAATCATTTTCTCTTTGACGGCGCAACTGCTGCCAAGTTTGTACTCTTCCAGGTCTTTGATGTTCCTCTAGAAATACGATGGCACAGTCATGCCCACAGTTTCTCTTCTGTGGTGATTTTTTTTTTTACTCTGTTTGGCTCCCTGATTTAGTCTTTGTATCTGAATGTCATTCTGAGAATCCCCCCTCCCTCTCTCTCTGTCTGTCTGTCTGTCTCTGTCTGTCTGTCTGTCTGTCTGTCTGTCTGTCTGTCTCTCTCTCTCTCTCTCTCTCTCTCTCTCTCTCTCTCTCTCTCTCTCTCTCATGGAGTATCGCAGTGAATACCAGAGTGTCGTCTAAAAAAGGTTTTATATAAGAACTGGCTCGGGATTGTGTCTCGGTGAGTAAGGCAGTGAGAGAGTTTCGTTTCAGTATTCACAAATCGAGTGATCTCATGTTATCAACTGATTGGACACCTCGACACGCAAAGCAAGGAAACGTGCAACTGGTTCAGCTCAATCCAAAACTCTTTCCAAACACAGAAGAACATAATATTATCCCAATGTTCACAAGTGAATGATACATGATTCATTGTGTAATTTGCAAAGCAATAGATCTTAGCCTTACTAAAAAAGAAAAAAAAAAGATAGCTTTACCTCGGGGCATGTATGGAATCACCTTGTTCAACCTACCTAGCACTGTTGGTAATGAAAAGCATGTTTCATCTTTTAATGTAAAGCTGTTGAATACGCGAGAATATTGTCATGAAAGAAGATACTAGGCATAAAAAACAGGGTTGATTTTGAAAAGCGAGTTTATGAGCTTTTGACAAAAATGTTAGACCATATGTGAACAGTGTTCGAATCCCTAACCTTTGCCTGTCGTTGATTGGACGTTGACGCTGAGGCACGTGATTAGTAAGAGAAGCTCACTGTTTGCAGGACGGGTGTGTTCCCGATCTGTATGGCACACCAGCAGGTGCCAGACAGGGGGATAGGGCGCTAGGTTTGGGTCAAGTTGGTAGTTAATGTTCAACCTTGGGGATTGCAAAAGGAAAACGTAGTTTTGCGAAGGACCAGAGAGTGGTCGATATTGATGTAGCACAGACAGAAGTCTGCTAGGGATTCTCTTCGTCAGAATATAGATTCCCCACGGAAAACCTCAGCGTCCAACCATTGGATCGTACTGCCTGCCTCTTGGAAGCTGGATTCCTGCTGGTGGAATTAAAGAAAAAAAGAAACATTTACCCAGCGACTCTTTAATATAAGAAAATGAAGAACGAAAAATTTGTGTATGTGTGTTGCTTATTAAAAAGAAAGAAAATGAGCTGCCTCTGTGGTGTCTTGCACTACTAACGAAGTAAATGGAAAAGTGATCAGAATGTGTGTATAATAATTGAACATGAAATTCGGACAAAAATCTGTTAGATGTGTTATTGCTGTATTGTGAAATTCTTTGTTGTTTTTGGTAAAGGGAGCACACACACACACACACACAAAAATCGTATTTCCCCAGCCTTTCCTTTGAATGAGTGGAGTAGATGCGCGCATATGGAGTTAACATGCTGCGTTTGTGATTAAGTGCTTGCAAATGTGGTGTGTGACAAATAGCTTGTGTTCTTTTGAAACAAAGCATAGCTAAAACCAGAATCTCCTATAAAGTAAACATGCAGGCAGCCTCAGCATTTATGACAGATGCGATGAGGACATGGCAGGGTAAAGATACTTGTTTGGCCTGATAGGGACAGTGGTATCCGCGCTGATGGCAAGATAGTGTTGATTTTTTTCATGTTTTTGGATGTTGTTGTTGTTGTTGTTGTTGTTGTTGTTGTTGTCGACGTCATTGTCGTCGTTGTCGTTGTTGTTGTTGTTGTCGTCGTCGTCGTCGTCGTTCTTCTTCTTCTTCTTCTTCTTCTTCTTCTTCTTCTTCTTCTTCTTCGTGGTCGTCGTTGTCGTCATTTCTTTTCTTCTTCTTCTTCTTCTTCTTCTTCTTCTTCTTCTTCTTCTTCTTCTTCTTCGTGGTCGTCGTCGTCGTTTTCTTCTTCTTCTTCTTCTTCTTCTTCTTCTTCTTCTTCTTCTTCTTCTTCTTCTTCTTCTCTTCTTCGTTCTCCTTTACTCTGTGGGGAGTTGTTGGGACACCACACAGAAGAACAATTTACCACGTTCCTTCAATTCTGTGGGCTGCGTACCATTGCTCCGCAAATGCTTTCACTGTTCTCTCCACAATGTCGTCGGTCCATGTGCTTTTCTTCTGACTTCCTGTCTGTCTCCCGTCTTCAACTGTGCTCCCCAACAGAATTATTACGTCTTGTGTGCTGCCTGATGATTTCACGTATTTGTTGACTGGTGTTATGACCATTATATCCGATGTTTATTATTTTGCGATAACATCTCATTTTTCATGGCTAGGGTTTTTCTTTACAGATCCGCTCGGGGGTGGGGGTGGGGGGGGGGGTGTCCACGTCTCACAGGCGTACAGGAAGATGGAATACACCAGCACACGCAGGTGCCTAACCCTATTATTATCATTCAGTACAGGTTACAATCCAGACAGTGCTGTGGTTGTCTCTCTTTGCTGCTTTTGAAAAGATTCCTGGTTTGGGTCTTTTACTGAGAACATATTCTAGTTTCATTTTTCCCGTAAATAGCTGTATTACTGTTGATGTTGGTCTTGTGGCTAGCCATCTGCTTGCTCTTTTCGTCGTTGATTTCCAAGTGATATCTTGTTAATTTTGTTCATCCTGTCATTCAGACAGCTTGGCGAGGTGTGTGTGTGTGTGTGTGTGTGTGTGTGTGTGTGTGTGTGTGTGTGTGTTGTGTGTGTGTTCTATTAATATTTGTTTTCTAGCGTTCCTTTATTCGCTTCTTAATTTTCATGCTTTTTTCATTCTCATGAGCTGCATCTATATGGCAAGTATTTCGTCGTTAGGCTCAGGTTTGGGCAATTCTCAGCTTTGTTCCCTGTCTCTTTTAAAATTTTAGATACTGAGCATGTTCTTGACAAAGCCAATGCGATTTAAAAAGCCTGATCTGATGAATGATACAGCTAAATCATCAAAATGCCTCTCACATTTCATTGTCGCCGCTGTCATCTCCTAGCTGGTATCACAGGAATTGTTCCACAATGATGATTTTGTTTTTTTAATTTAAGATTCAAACATTCAAAAAGTTCTATCCTCTTACCCCTTTTGAAATATGCAAGACATAATAAGAAAACACACTCATTTAGATCACTGCTCCACCGCGAACAAATCAAAACAAAACAGCCATAAATGTTACGCATAAAGCGAATACGAAAACACAAACTAAAACAAAATGTTTCCTACCGATGAAATTCTAATTCCAAGAACAACCAAACAATCTATCCGAGTTTTATTATTTCATTCAAATGAAGTTGCGGTATATTTCTCGAGCAGAGTAGATATCCACAATTGAACAGTCATAGATGTGGCCGAGATATTCCTTGAAACAATGTATTCCGGAGTACAGTATATCTAAAACTAGGTGAAATTCTCCCTCGAGAGTCCGCATGTTGCCTTTTCTTTTTGCTGTCCACATGCTATCATCAAGCTACTTCAGTTTATGATAATATATTTAAAATTTCAGTTTCAGTTTCAGCCTCTGTCTGTCTGTCTCTGTCTGTCTGTCTGTCTGTCTGTCTGTCTGTCTGTCTCTCTCTCTCTCTCTCTCTCTCTCTCTCTCTACTCCCCCCACCCCCCCCCCCCTCTCTCTCTCTCTCTGTGGATCGTTTACAGGAACAAATCCTTTCTGCGATGGGATCTGTCAAGATGGACCAAAGAATGGTCAGTTGCCATGGCAGCGAAGAGTGCATGTCTTTGTCTCTCTGTCTTCTCTGTGTCAGAGAGAGAGAGAGAGAGAGGAGAGAGAGAGAGAGAGAGAGAGAGAGAGAGAGAGAGAGAGAGAGAGAAAGAGAGAGAGAGAGAGAGAGAGAGAGAGAGAGAGATTTTTTATTTTCATTTAATGTTTTAAACAAAGCAAACAAACGCGCAACAATCCTATCGTTTTTTTTTTCACCTCGCTAATCTCGCGCCACCTGCTCCTCCATTTTTTGTGTCTTCTTTTCTTTCGTTTCCTGATTGTTTCTGATTTTCCTTTTTTTAAAATTCTTTTCAGTGTTAAACACATTACAAAACACATAAACGAAAACGCATATTATGTGTCAACATACAAACATCACTTTTAACAATCAACCATTCGCCATTCTGGGATACAGTCATGGGATCATTACCGTGAGAAATACGCACCGTGCAAAGCATGTCATAGTAAATGGCTTACCCTCCTCTCTCCTCTTACATCCTTTCTCTCTGTCCGATTCAGTCTGTCTCGAGCTAACAATGTTTATTCATGAACACAGCTCGTAGAACAGAGCTAACACACCTTTTGTAATGAGCGAGAGAGTAGGAAGTACAGAATGGAGGAATCATTGAAAAAGGATAATAAGCCAGGGACAGCAAGACGCAAAAAGAATCGATTTCTATTGATGTCAATAGTTTTCATATCGATGTGGATCCTCCTTCTCCCCCCCCCTCTCTCTCTCTCTCTCTCTCTCTCTCTCTCTCTCTCTCTCTCTCTCTCTCTCTGGTTATGGGTCTCATGTAGAGAAGAAACATCAAAGAACATTTCGCTTCAGTTTAAAACGACGGTTGATCCATCCCATCTGCCGAGCACAATTCCTTTCTCTGTGTCAGCATGAAAGCAGATCGTTTTCTGGGTGAAAGTCCAACTGCTGAAGAATGTGTACTCTTCCAAGTCTTTGATGTGTCTTTGGAAAACGATGGCATAATTTTGCAGGAGTTTCTCTTCCTTGGTGATTTCGTTTGATTTATTTCGCTGTTTGCCTCCCTGAATCAGCGAGTCTTTCGTAAAGCCTTTCTGCCTCCCTTATGACCCCCCCCCCCCCCCACCACACACACACACCGACCTCAATCTTCTGTTGTCATCTCTAGAAGGTTGTCACGAGACCTGTTCGGCAAAGACGACATGTTTTAAGGAAATGAATGATAATACAAACATCTGATCGTTTACTCCTTCTGTGAGCTGATGGCGACAGGGACAAATAAAAAAAAATTAAAATCACACAAACGTTTAACTCATTATTTTATTGCAAAGAAACCCAAACAAATCAGATTTAAGATTTACATATAAATTCAATATGAGAATAAGATTATATAAAAAAATCGGGTCCCAATTCACTAATCAATAGCCTTCGCAAGTTCTAAGAACTTATTCAAGTGAATCTGCGCCTTTGTTTCCCAGAATGAAATCAGTCACGACTGGAAGTAGATCAACAAGACCGATAGGTTTTCTTTATTTTCGTTCCAAACTAAATTGTATTTTGGAGTATATCGTAAAAACAAATTGAAAACCCCCACAGCAGTTCCTTAGTATAACTCTTTCAGATTCTGTATTCTCTATCAACATCTCCTGTTCCGGCAGTTCCAGTCTGTTATGTTTCAAAGTGTCAGTGCGCCTCTCTCTCTCCCTGTCTCTCTCTCCTCTCTCTCTCTCTCTCTCTCTCTCTCTCTCTCTCTCTCTCTCTCTCTCTCTCTCTCGCTGCATATGAGTAAAATTAAATCAAAACGGTTACAGTTTGAACAAAAAACAAGCTTTTTTTTTTTTTAGTTTAATTAAAAGAGCTCCTAACATCTGTCAGTCTTACATCAGTATTGTTTAGAAGGATACATATATCGAACATCCATTTGAGCTGTCCTATGGCATAGTAAACCTAACTGTCACACAAATTTGCCGCTCTGTGACCCAAATTGTCACAATATGGGAGAGAATCGTAGTGTCCAAACGTGTGCGTTGTAACTTTCATGACAAGAGACATCAACAATATCGCTCAGACGTTCAAAATGCAGCCAAATGGTGGACAGTAGAAGTGTGCATCGAGCTGTTAACCCAAAGTTGTGAACTAAAGAGCCTGGCTTTATTTTACGGTTGCTGTGCCGCTATTTTGCGCTGTTTTGGGGGATAGGCCTGGGTGAATCTAAAACCGTACATCTTGAATCCTGCTTCAAGGCATACAGAGAGATGTGTACACACACACACACACACACACACACACACACACACACACACACACACACACACACACACACACACACAACACAGAGGGTATACTGTACTGTAATAGTCTCGTTCTTCAGACAGGTAATAATAAAGATAAAAATGTCACTGCGTACAAGAACAAAAATAGCAACAAGAAAACCAACAATAAATCTATAGATCAGATGTAAATGCTTCTTACCGCGTTTACAGCAGAGAATCAATACTAGCTAAACATAGCATGGATCACAACATACGCTATAGAAAAGAAATAGTGTGAGATTTAAAAAGGAAATGTGTGTGTATGCGCACGGACTGGTGTGTGTGTGTGTATGTTGTGTGTGTGTGTGTGTTGTGTGTGTGTGTGTGTGTGTGTGTGTGTGTGTGTGTGTGTGTGTGTGTGCATGTGTGTGTGTGTGTGTGTGTGTGGTGCGTGCGTGCGTGCGTGTGTGCGTGTGTGTGGTGTGTGTGTGTGTGTGTGTGTGTTGTGTGTGTGTGTGTGTGTGCTGTGCGTTTGTGTGTGAACGAAAAGTAAAAAAAGCAAAACACACACACTACGATCTCCGCTCCATGCAAGCCCAATCATCAAATCACAGTGCATAATAACAGTACAGGAACAGTGAGAACAAAACTAGGCTCTTCCGCTTTGGAATTCCATGCTGAACACTTTCGTCTGTGGCCGGGGGTGCCAAGCAGAAACTGATTGACAAAGTTCCGCACTCTCATAGAAGTTTTCTTTTCTGCTGCAATTTAGACGTCGGAACGATACTGTGCAATTTATTTCGTGAACAAAATTGCTTAGAACACTCTTTCAAGCTGTATGTCCCTCCGACGGTGGGTGCTATTTTTGGGGAGAAAAAAACCGTAGACTGGAGCCCATTCTTTAAGTAAATCATTAACCATCCACAACCCCCCCCCCTTCCCCCCCCAAAAAAAAAGCAACAACATCAACAACACAACAACAACAACAACAACAAACAAACGAACAAAGGAAACTGACAGGGTTCCTGGCACAATAAGCTTGAACAGTAGAGCATAGACAAGGGCCTGTTAAATTGTGTAGGCTATTAACTGCATTGCACTCAAGTGGATGAATCTCCGAGTTGGCAGTTACATCGTGCGAGTTCACATCCCTGACACGCAACGTAAACACTGGTCTTTTCACAGAATGTTTAAAGCTGTTTTCTTGCTCCGGTGATGTCTCTATTGCTGATGGTGTACACCATCCTCTCTTCTCCTGAAATGGCCGTATGAGCCGAGGGTAATGCCCACGTTTAACACTGGATTCAACCAAATCAAATATGAACAGGATGCAGGTACAGTAGAGTGGCTGCTGTGATTGTTACGCTACGTTGAAGTGGATTTTCTTTAAAGTTTCACATTGTATTCATACAGTTCTTTTGTGCTAGACATGCTTTTGACAGAGATTTATGGGGTTGGTCATGAATTGCAAATAGCATACAAACAGAGGTTTATCTTCAACATGTTCGTTTGTTCCCCATCCTTTTCCAACCCTTTACCACTCTTTCCTTTTCACCTCTGTTTTCTAGGCAGATCCTGAAAGTGTTGTGATCTTGATTGGTGCTGTTTTTAACGGAATGTATGCAGATTTTGTGATTTCCAAAATAAAACAGCTCTAAAGCGCGAAATTACAATGATTCCATTCAAAAATTTAAGTTCTAGGACAACGTTTTCTAAATTTGGTATGAGTGTTTAAAAATCAGGCAGTGGAGAGGGGGGTGGGTGTTCTCTCTTCCTCACCCATTCCATGTTCATGGTCTTTTTTCTGTACTTCTGTATAACAGTCTATATACCCATTAGAAATGTCCATAGTCGACAGAAACTCCCCCGTCACAATGTATGGCGCGAATATTAACTGCAATTCTCATAATGTATGTCAGTCTTTGCAGAACTGAACGACATTGAAAGTGTTGGACCAAACATAAGGTAAGGTAATGTTGCGTTGCTTATAGTCCAGACGACCGCAAAAGGCCGTATCAGGGCTGCCACGTTGAAGTCAACTCACAAGTCATCTAAAAAAATCATAATCTCTTTAAAATACACCATCTAAAAACGACCAAAGTTACACTATTGTCTAAGTTACAGTGAGTGAAGGTTCAAGCTGCTTGTTCCTGAACAGGTCATAGTTCCCATCATTAAACAGCCTTCTGGTGCTCATAGTTCCCATCATTAGAACGGCTTTCTGGTGCTCATATTTCCCATCATTGGAACAGTGTTCTGATGTTCATAGTTCCCATCATCAGAACAGCTTTCTGGTGCTCATAGTTCCCATCATTAGAACAGCTTTCTGATCTTCATATTTCCCATCATTAGAACAGCGTTCTGATGTTCATAGTTCCCACCATTAGAACAGCGCTCTGATGTTCATAGTTCCCATCATTAGAACAGCCTTCTGGTGCTCATATTTCCTAACATTAGAACAGCTTTCTGATGTTCATAGTTCCCATCATCAAAAAAGCTTTCTGACGTTCATAGTTCCCATCAATAGAACAGCTTTCTGGTGCTCATAGTTCCCATCATTAGAACAGCTTTCTGATGTTCATAGTTCCCATCATTAGAACAGCTTTCTGATGTTCATAGTTCCCATCATCAGAACAGTTTTCTGATGTTCATAGTTCCCATCATCAGAACAGCTTTCTGATGTTCATAGTTCCCATCATCAAAACAGCTTTCTGATGTTCATAGCTCCCATCATTAGAACAGCTTTCTGATGTTCATAGTTCCCATCATTAGGACAGCTCTCTGATGTTCATAGTTCCCATCATTAGAACAGCTTTCTGATGTTCAAGAAAAGTGTACTCATCTTTCTTGGTCTGCATTTTGAGGGCTGTATGGACCAGAGTTATCACCTCAATGGATCTTACCGCCTGATCTGCTCGTTCTCTTCTGGCTCCCTTTGCTAGCTTGAAACCATTGTACGACATTCATCAAACGTGTAGCAATGATACATTCATTAGTTGATAAACGAGTACACACTGAAGAGAAGTCACAACATGTGCCTGCTAGGACACCTCATAGCCGATGGGTTGATCATATCGTGTTTAACCCCTCGTCCCATCCTCTCATATTAACCTCTGGGCATCATTAACATTTCTTTCTGAGCATTGAATGATGTTATCCCAAAATATTATTGACTGATAAGGAAACATGACATAAATAAACTTTTTTTTCTGAATCCGTAATTCAGACAGCATGCCAACTGATTCCAGCTCCAGTTCGTTCGTGCTAACTGGATATAACTTTCTACTAGAAGCTAAAACAAAGAAGGATCAGTGACTAAAATCAAAACGAGAGAGAGAGAGAGAGAGAGAGAGAGAGAGAGAGAGAGAGAGAGAGAGAGAGAGGAGAGAGAGCATGTCCCAAAATGAGCACGCGAATGAATGCTATCAGAACATGAGAAAAAAAAAGTAAGATGAAGGTGGTGTGAGAATGGCACAGAACTCTTAGCAGATCTGC
>CM065720.1:3709401-3711901 GCA_033310375.1 Conus canariensis
CGACTGCAGCAGTTCACATCTACACACGGTTTGTTTACAATGTTTGTAAACACATGCTGTCTTTTCTCGTTCATTCTGTTCCCCATCCACCCACCCCACCCCATTCCCACTCCCTCTATTTGATTGAAGGTTTTCAAATTGATAAAGAAAAAAAGAGTAAGCAAATTCGATTTCTTCACCACAGCTTACAATTGACATTCTTGGCACTGGCTATGAGATTTGGCATGAAACCCACATGGATATTTTGATGGTATCCAGTGCTTATCATGATTTAGATACTTACTACTACTACTACTACTACTACTACTACTACTACTACTACTACACACACACACACACACACACTCTCTCTCTCTCTCTCTACACACACACACACACACACACACACACACACACACACACACACACACACACACACACACACACACACACACACACACACACACACACATTTTATCATCTGTGCCCCACGAAACCTCTAGTTTTCATATGGCAATATAATATGCTCTTGTTCTTGGTCTTGTTCATACACACACACACACACACACACACACACACACACACACACACACACACACACACACACACACACACACACACACGTACACACTCATATATATATATATATATATATATATATATATATATATATATAAGAGAGAGAGAGAGAGAGAGAGAGAGAGAGAGAGAGATTCTCATTAAACATTGGTTTCTTTATCTAATTTGGACTAACGAATCGTTTTTATATTTGGTATAAAAGAAAGAGCACAGAAAATAAAGAAGAAAAACAAAAGATAAAAGGAGCGCCTCTTTGAAACTCAACGAAATAAAACATGTCATGTAATTTTCAGGTTCAGAAAAATCCTCCGGTTTTAGATTTTTAATTCCCAGTAATCGCCTACGGTAAGGTGGCGTGTGACGTAACAGGGACCGAATCGATAGCCAAAGTTCTGAGCAACATCCGGCCATCTTAACAAACGTCCAGCTCCCTAGACAGGCAGGAATCCTCACGTGGAACCAGGGACCAGCCAAGTGCCATCGATCAGGAGGCAGGTTTGATGGAAGCGGGAGGAGGAAGAGAGCCAGAAGAGCACATATGTTCAGGGAATACCTGATGCAGAAATGTCAGATCTTTCTCTCCTTGACTACAAACCTACGGTGGTGAATTTGCTGAACGTACGATGACCTGAACAACCTATCGTTTCTTATATTAATAGTTCAGACAATGGACTAGATTTAGTCTTCCAAATGTTTCACAAATAACAAAAGAACATGTAGTATGCAAATGTAACGAACAGATAAAAACAAAATGCAGGGAGGATGATTGAATACAGTTTTCAGGAGAAAATTGCTGCAAACACACACCCTCTTGCCTGTTCTTGGGTCTTCTGAATTTCAGTACCAGCAACAAGACAGCCTGACAATTACAGCTATTTTCACCAGTCTCCTTCCACTCACTCGAGCAGGATCTGATGGGAAATAGTTGTCAATCACACTGTCTGAGATAGTCTCTCTGCAACTATACAGTATTTGTGGATTTTCTCCCAAGTCTGGTCTTCAAGATTACAGCCGCACTGAGTAATAGTTCAATCTTCTTCTTTTTCCCGAGCTTGTGAGCAATTGAGCAGTTCTGGACATTGTACAGTTCTGTCAGGTCAACCTGCGTCTTAGGGTTTAAATGAGAAGCACATTCTTCTGCATCAGAGTCTGAAAGGGTGAAAGGGTGAAAGGGTGGGGGTTATACTGTTGTCGACCTCTTACTTGCAGGCTCCTCGTTTTCTGCATCTCAGCTGTTTTATTTAGAAACTCAAAAACTGATAGTTAACTTCAAGCTCAGTCTGTTTAACAGCTTTCCAGAAACGACGATGTTTTTGTCTGTAATATAATTGGTTTATACACGGCGGGCAATCGTCAAGTAAACAGCAGTAAAGCCTGGCTGATCACTCCAATTTCAAACATTCATCTTCTTGAAATCGAAAAAGAAATGAGGCAGGGAACAGTAAACAATAAACAAATAGGGTAATTTTTGCTCCCATAAGGAACCTAAGACAGAATAACTTTTATTCAAGACTGGCACAGCCTTTTAAACTTGGATAAAGTCAGACAAATACAAACACGATCTAATAGTGGGGGAAAAACAAGCGCAGGCCAACAACTCAACTGTCTTCATAGTAAAATTTGATTTGGACGTAATGGGGGGGGGGGGGGGGGGGGGGGGGGGGGGGGGGGGGGGGGGGGGGGGGGGGGGGGGGAGGGGGGAGGGGTTGAAGATGGAGAAACTGGGAACATGAATTTAAGAAAATATATTATAGATATGAAAACTCTTCACTAGCTGCATGAGGGAACCATCGTAATCCCTCCTGAAGGCAGATCTATTTGTATTGCCTGCTCCGAGGCCTTTCGACCGCTGGATCGGAACTCATCAGGGAGACACGGCTGGTTGTGTCTGTGCTCCTGGCGTCAAACATTTTCTTAATTTCATGTTCCCAGTTTCTCCATC
>CM065720.1:3729401-3744401 GCA_033310375.1 Conus canariensis
ACATACAGACTATGCATGGTGTGTAAGAGACTGGTTGGAGAGAGAGAAAAAAAACAAAAAACTTCTAGCTCTCAAGACAGGAAGGAATCCTTATGTGTAACTGCGGAACAGCCAAGTGCCATCAATCAAGAAGCAGACCTGATGGAAGGGAGGTTATTGGGGGGGGGGGGGGGGGAGGAGGGAGGGGAGTGTGGGGGGGGGGAGTAGAGTCAGGTCGGAGGAGCAGAGATGTTCAGGGTTGAACTGACACAGGCGTGTAACCTTTCCCTCCCTGTGACTAGAAACCTGTAGTAGAGTAGTAGAACTGCCAAGATAAAAGAATCTAAAAAAATCAATATTTTCCTTCACGTAGACGATGCATTAAAATGAGAAAAAACGTAAGTGATTCCTTTCAAGTATTTCACGCAGAGCGGACAGAACGGATCAATGTAAAAAGCCAAGACAACAAACAGGACAATGGTGGAATGGAAAAGTGTGGTTGAACACCAATACAGAACGAGAAGCTCTAGGGAAAGCCGCTGCTCACATAATAGACCCTCGTTTCCTATTCCTGGTGTTACTTGCTTCTGTTCTCACTTCAGGAGACACAGACGATTCCAGCTGTTCTCACCATTCCCTCTGCACTCAGCCGAAGTGGGTCCAGCGGGAATAAAACTGTCAGCTGCACCACCTGTTGCAGTCTCTGGAGAACTGAAGAATGCAGGAAGGTGTGGTTCACAGTCAGGTCTTTAAGATTGGAACTGTAGCTTTGAAGGTTCAAATGCCTATTTCCCGAACACGTAGACATAAAAAGCACTCTTGCGCAGTTCTTTCAGGTCAGCCTGCTCCTAAACTTTAGACTGATCAGACTGCTTACCTTTACCGTGCTATCTGGGTTTTCCATGACCCAGTGACTCAATGCAAACATCATATCTTATGAACGGATATAATTATGCTCACAAAATCTTAGGACTTTGCCAAAGATCGTAATAGCCGTTGGTCACAGAAATTCATGTATGGGCACAATCAATTATCAGCGTAATTAGTCGCGGCTCCCCTAGGACCCATACACTGTAATGGGTCGCACATGACCCGCGCCATCGGGTGAGGAATAAGTTGCTGAACCGCTCTTTATCAGGTGTGGGTCTTACAAGCCCCGCGTGATCTGAATAGGGATCAGCAATAGGGATAAGCACAGAAAAGCCTCTACAAAATGTGTGGGTCTTGGGCGACCCGCACGATCGGGTCTGTGTAGTCAAAAACGTAATCCGGTAAAGGTTAAAAGCCTGACAAATGAAAATTCGTTCAAGCGGATTTTTTTTTACACTGAGCAGACACACGTCAACTGCCTATAAGGAGAAAGCAACTCATTTAACTTTTATGACAGGAATCAGCTCCCTCCCCCTCCTCCCCCCATACCCCCGCAAATTTTCTATGGAACTAAATGAAAGATATAATGCAGGCAACGCTTAATCACCTGTGATGATTTCAGATCATCTCTCTCTCTCTCTCTCTCTCTTTGTGTGTGTGTGTGTGTGTGTGTGTGTGTGTGTGTGTGTGTGTGTGTGTGTGTGTGTGTGTGTTGTTCTGCATAACGTTGTAATTTGATATTTCTATGATTATTAGATCCATGGATATGTCTAGACCACAGCTCCTGAGGTGGGCATTAAGAAGGTCAAATTCGCATCCAACTTCAGTTTATTAGCTTCTAATAGGCGACATGACTATTAATTTCACATATAAAAAGATAGATGTAGCAGGATGGCCTGAGGAACGTAACTGGCAATTTACATAAGTAACATTTTAGAGTTAATTCCCTTATACAATCCCGACAACAGCAATTATAATGCAACAACAGGGAACGTCTTACTATCAAAATTGCCTTTTGATATATGTGCGATATTTTTCCATCAGTAACAACGTTATGTCACTAGGCCCTGGTTTCTGTGCGAACTTCTCTACCATATTTTGGTGATGTCTGTGGATTTTGCCGGCTACCTTCTACTATTTCTGCGTTCCCTGGTCATGCTGGTCAGATACAAAGTCCGGTAGCTTGGGCAAAGTCAGCGGTCCGTCGGAGTGAGTCCGCCGTTCCCCACAGCTTTTCTTGGAGTTCCACTGCACCGGGCCAAAACTCGCGCCGCAGGCTGTCGAAAGTGGGACAGGACTGAAGTACGTGGGCTGGGTTTTGTGGGCCAGTACCGCATGGGCACTCATCTGTGTGCGATATATTCAGGCCATAGAGGTGGGAGAGCAACTGACAGTGTCCAGTTCTTAGTCTGAAGATGGCGACTTGTTGGGCACGCTGAAGATGGTGAATGTCATCCTTCTCTACCTCCACCTGTAGTTTTCTCTCCATGCTGTCCTGGACTGGCTGCGGATGATGGTCTTCGCCTCTCTGTAGGATACAGCATGGGCTATTTGGTCTTGTTGGCTGCCCGCCTTGGAGAGTCTGTCTGCCTCTTCATTTCCTACAATACCACAGTGGGAGGAAATCCACTGCAGGACTGGTGTTGTTTTCCCGCTCAAGGTGTGCAGTTCCTGTGTGATTTCCTGTAGGATCTGCTCTCTTTCTCTCCTCTGGAGGCTTTGAAGGACGGCTCGACAATCTGTAAGGAACACCGTGTGAGTTAGTAATAAGATGTCCCTTTCATTTAGTAACTGTACAGCAGTGAGAAGGGCACATGCTTCTGCTCTGTAGTTAGTTGAGAAGCTACCGGTGGCTACAGACTTGCTGATGGAACTGCCATCTGGGAACTTGATGAAAACACCGCTTCCCCCATTTCTTACAGCTTTCTCCGCAGAGCCATCTGTGTGGACTCGGGCCCAAGTAGTGCTTGGGTAGTCCCTGGCTAGGGCCTCAAGAGTCAGGGACTTGTGTTCTGCATCACTGTGGTCTTCTTTAGCTCCAGTGCCGGCTACCGACAGTTGAAGATACGCCTTACGTTAGTGTGTGTGTGTGTGTGTGTGTGTGTGTGTGTGTGTGTGTGTGTGTGTGTGTGTGTGTGTATGTGTGTGTGTGTGTGTGTGTGTGTGTGTGTGTGTGTGTGTGTGTGTGTGTGTGTGTGTGTGTCCTGTTGATTTCCACAAGCGATGTTTCTGATCATTCATCCTTGACTGTAGTTGTTTGTTTATTTGTATTCATGACAGTCTGTGTGATAAATAAGGTCCTGGTTGTCGATTAAAGAACCCTTTGATGTTATCTTGTTTGGGGCTGATTTCTACCATGAAAATATCGTACATCAGCTCACCCTTTTCAAGGTGCGTGCGTGCGTGTGTGCGATTGTGCGTGCGCGCGCGCGCGTGTGAATGCATATGTATAATTATGTATATATATATATATATATATATATATATATATATATATATATATGTGTGTGTGTGTGTGTGTGTGTGTGTGTGTGTGTGTGTGTGTGTGTGTGTGTGTGTGTGTGTGAAGAGAAAAAGAGAGGTAAAAAGCTTCCGTCTGTTTCATTGACCAGTTCGCAGCCCCCTCTTTATCGACTGGTTTTACACGGTACCTTCAAATTATCTTGTTTCTGTCACTTGAGCCAACACAATAAAATCGGTACATTTCGGGCTGGGGCTCTGGTTATGTAAAGAACGACGTTACTTCTACAATAAGAGCTTTTTCTTCTTTGGAAAGCCTCCATAATCCAGCTAAGCCCCTCGGCCTCCCTTCTTCCTGCTTAAAACACACTTTCTGTTGAAGACCTTGTCCCACTAATGCAAACTAACGCTGCAGACTGGTTGGAACTTGTGTGATGGGTCATGTTTGAACAAAATGCTGCATGGCATGACACATTTCTATGCATATTTCATTTTCTTCTTTTTTTGCCAATAAAGGCAGACAACTCGCATGAAAGACTAGGGCGTCCAAAATAAATTTATGATATGAATCAAACCAGCGTATGCTGTGTACAGCCAAGCTGTTCACAGAGGAGGCATCTGAGACATGGGAATCCTTACGTCACGGGACTGGAAGCTCCTATGGTATTTTTGTTTGTGGATATAATTATATTCGCCGCCTCTGTTTTTCAGACCCTGATGTGATGTGCGGCCTGAGTTACAAACTAATCATTTTAAGAACTTTTGCCATTTTTAGTCATTTTCTTTTCTTTTTCTTCTTTTTTATTTTTTTGGTTAGTACCTTTGAGTTGTTGTACTGAGTATATTCACTAGTGTTAATATTTGCAGCCTTGTAACTAATTACAAAAAGGGCGGAATTGGGTTAAAATGATTTATGTTGTCCGAAAAATCTCCCACGATTAAACAACAACAACAACAACATCAACAACAACAACTACGACGACGACGACAACAACGACAACAACATCAACAACAACAGCAACAACAACAGCAACATCAACAGCAACAAGAACAAGAACAAAAACAAGAACAAGAACAAGAACAAGAACAACAACGGCAACAACAACAACAACAACAACAACAAAAACAACAATACCGACACCAAGAATAACATTAACTTTCGCTGTGTTCGTGTTTATAATCTCCACCCCATTAAAAAGACAAGGAACGTATGAGTATATGAATAGCTTCAGAGTTAAGAAAAAGAGTGACGTACCACGTTGAGCTTAGGGAAAGAGGTCGACCATTGTCATTAGCCCTATCTCTACTTGGCCCCTCTCCTCCTCACCCCCCACCCCCACCCCCTCCTCCCATGCACACGCCTTTCCCAGCTTCTTTGTTCTTCTGCCTCTCCTCAACCTCATTGTCTACCCACCACCCAGTCTTATTCTTGTTATCAGTGGCATAAGAATAGTGTAGAACTGCAGTATTTGTACGTGAGGAAACACTTTTTGTCTGAAATGTCAGCAGGCTTCAAAGCAGGGTTGACTGCAGGCAGAACATAATACAACAGTAACACCTTAATTAGGGGTTGACTGCAGGCAGAAAATAATACAACAGTAACACCTTAATTAGGGGTTGACTGCAGGCAGAACATAATACAAGAGTAAAACCTTAATTAGGGATCGCCAAAAGAAGCTACAAAGCAAACACAACGCGTTTCGACCTACTGTATCCTCCTCAGGCAGGACAAATAACATTCAAAACTACAACATTCAAAATGATAAAAAAAAAACCCACTAAGGACGAACAGTCACTTATGTCGATATGGGTGCACAGTTAGGTCCTGGGTGAACGACTGGACCTATGGAATGAAACTAAAAGGCGAAGAAGATGAATGGGAGAGAATACAAATTCAATAATAATAATAATAATAATTATTATTATTATTGCTATTATTATTATTACTGTTGTTGTTGTTGTTGTTGTTAATGTTCTTGTTATTATCATTACAAGAAGAAGACTGGTGTAATAGTAGCAGTAATAATAATAACAATAATGATAATAGTAAGAATAATAATACCTTTTGCACAAGCATATGTAATTATACAACAATAGTAATATTGATACCCCCTGAACAAGAAAAGAAAAACATACACCCAAAGGTGCGGGTAGGACCCAGAGAAGAGATGTCCTCAACTGCCGAACACACCAGCTGGGAGCAATCATGCACCACCCTTGGACGCCTGCGCTGTGTTCACAAAGGGTGCAGACACGCACAGAGCATTCCATTAAGACGTGTCAGGACATAATCGGCCCCTGACAGATGCCATTGTGTAATGGCCACCGGATATGACACGACAGAACCTCCACGGGAGCGTTCCCATGGGTGTACCAGCCCATAGTTCATGACTGCAGAGCCCACCGGCAAAATACGCCACCGTCACGCAACTGATGCGTTCATTCTGTAGCTTCGCTCGATTTAAATTTCGGTATGTTCGTGTTTGTTACCCCATGCTGCATTACCATGACTGTTAAAAAAGAAACTATTTGCATTAAAAGAGAGATTCGGTTCACCTTCGCTGCTACATTGTTTGGTTATTTTTGAATAGACACGGTTTACTAATAAAAGAGAGAAAAAAAAACAAACGTATAATTAGGAACTGACAGACATGCAGGTGCTCATGTATAAAAAAACCCCCACAAAAGACACGTAGGCCTACATCTTTGTGGAAAAAAAAACATACAGACTAAATCGCCAACGATAAGGTTTGAGCGAATTCAACGCACTCTTGGGCGGTGCTGAACATTGATCAACAGTAAGAATCAACAATGTAATGTTGGTCTCTCTTCCTTTCAGTCTTAGATCTGAAAACTCACAGACCAGATGGCTTTTTTGAAAGGGTTCATCAGAAACAGCACTTACCAAGTGCAGACTTTGAAGCGTTCATCTGTGCTAGAGTATTGATGCAAACTGGACGGTGTCAACTAGCCAAACCGTTCTTTGGCTCATTATTACAGTTTCTGTTCGCCTGTACTTTTTTCAGTGTTTGTATATCATGAATGCATGTAAATTAGGTTGTATATGTGCACACGCGCCCATGTGTTTTGCGCGCGCGCATGTGCGTGTGTGTGTGTGTGTGTATATGTGTGTGTGTGTGTGTGTGTGTGTGTGTGTGTGTGTGTGTGTGTGTGTGCGCGTGCTCCGTGTGTGTGTGTGTGTGTGTGTGTGTGTGTTGTGTGTGTGTGTGTGTGTGTGTGTGTGTGCTTGTGCTTGTCTTAATGGTCTTGCGCACGTGCATGATAAAGTGCTTTATCAGCGTCGTTATGTGCGTTAGTGTGTTTATCTTTCTATGTTGCATAATTTTGTAAAGTTAGCTTTCAGATGTTTTATTTCATTTCTTTCAAATGCTCTGCTCTGACTTCATTCGAGATACAGCCTTCATAGTACGCCATAACTGTCATGATCTTATGAAACATAATTATCACTTTTAGAGCTGGTCATGAAATACGAGTATGCGCGAAACAGCTTAAACGGATAAGTCATGTGGGAAACGCACGACACATTGCATCTTCAGTTTATTTCGGCATTGAACCTTTCTGGTGACAGCAGTGTGACATACGCATATATACCCACTGTAAATACAGATCAGACGTATATACCCACTGTAAATACAGATCAGACATATATACCCACTGTAAATACAGATCAGACATATATACCCACTGTAAATACAGATCAGACATATATAACACTGTAAATACATATCAGACATATATACCTACTGTAAATACAGATCAGACATATATTCCCACTGTAAATACAGATCAGACATATATACCCACTGTAAATACAGATCAGATATATATACCTACTTTAAATACAGATCAGACATATATACCTACTGTAAATACAGATCAGACATATATACCCATTATAAATACATATCAGACATATATAACACTGTAAATACAGATCAGACATATATACCCACTGTAAATACAGATCAGACATATATACCCACTGTAAATACAGATCAGACATATATACCCACTGTAAATACAGATCAGACATACATACCTACTGTAAATACAGATCAGACAATGTCGTGGAACCCGAAACGTGCATTCCGATTGCCGATTACACACGGGCAATAAACACATGTCACGTACCCTGGCGGCCTCTGTTTGGCAAGCACTCTTGCCGTGATAGCACTGAGCTGCACGTGATGCAAAACATGTTTCGCCCTTCACGCAGCTATGCTAAGGTCAGTACCCAGTTCAAAAGTAATGGTGGTGCAAACAATAAGAGTGAGAATACCGATCATTTCATATGTATTTGTGATGTTACGTTCCTGTTTACTGCGTTGGATCAAAAGAAAGAAAGAAAAAGAAAAAAAAAAAAAAAAGGGGGGGGGGGGGGGGTGTTAGGGGTGGCGGCGGCGGTGGTGGTGGTAGTGGTTGGTGGTGGTGTAGACAAGGTGGCTGACTCTTTCTGGAAAATATTCCCATGTTTACCTTTACCTCTGAAAGGCAGCATGCATCCTATTCGTGTCGACAATGAAGTGGATGTAAAATGAAAAGAAGCTGGTTGAATCCTAGACTAGTGTATATGACTTCGTCTTGTGGTGTGACCTGAGGAGCTCTTACGCGCTTGGGTAGAGGGATGGAGAGGGAGACGGGCAGTTGGGACCAACTTTTTCCTTTCAGGTGTGTGTACGTACGGAATTAGTTGCTTACGCATAAAGTTTGCTTTGGTACCGTGCCTTTAACATGTGACTACTATTATTAACACATTTGAGAGAAAGGGGAGCGGGGGTGGGAGGGGGGGGAGGGAGGGAGGGAGAGAGAGAGAGAGAGAGAGAGAGAGAGAGAGAGTGTGTATGTGTGTGTTGTGTGTGTGTGTGTGTGTGTGTGTGTGTGTGTGTGTGTGTGTGACACAAAATGAAAAACTGAAAATAATTTAGTTTTTTTCATATATGTTGTTTTCTTTGTATAACCAATGTATTATCAGAGTGAGTGTGCCAGTTCACCACACATAGAACATCAACAAACCCAGACACCTTGTATCAAACGCCAAAACATTAAAACAGCAAAAATATGTCCATTTGTAGGAGAACATACAGACTATGCATGGTGTGTAAGAGACTGGTTGAAAAAAGGGGGGAACCCCTAGTAATGGAAATGTTTTTTTTTCTGCTTTTTTGTTTTTTTTGTTGTTGTTTGTTTTTGGTTTTTTTTTTGCAGATGAAGAGGACAGTGTAAAGCACCAAAAAATTAAGAGGTGGATTTGGGCCTTAGGAAAAAGAAAAGAAAAAGAAAAAGAAAGAAAGTCACCGCCTTAGGTGCTCTGTTGATCCGATAACTGATGCCACAACACAAAAAAAAAAAAACAAAAAAAAAAACAAACATTCGTCTTTACTGTTTATGCCTTTGGGGAGAATATCGAGCCACCTGATTCACCGAATAGCTTATATCTAAACTTCCCCGCGGTTCGTACCTGATTCCGCCCCCAAAGTACCTGTTGACAGGGTTTACTCAATGATGCAGCACATGCAAAAACAGAAACAATATTGAAACCAAGAACTGACGTTTTCAGCTTTAGGAAGGAAACGTCAATGCTATAGGAAAGTAATGTCAAGTAATCTGTCCCGATATCAATCGATGACCTAAAGTGCAGACGTTTACATGGAAGGGGGATGGGAAGCAAACACGAATCCTTTCCCAGTGACTGCTCTCTAAATGTATTGATCGTCTAACACAGTGCACCAGCAACCTAGAGTTGTTTCGCTCTTTATAAAAAAAAAATCATCAGGCTTGCCACTATATCATACCTTTTTTTTCCCTTGTCGCTCAGGGCATGTCACGCCCCGCACCGTACACAGGTCACACATATCTAATTCTGATCCTTTACAGGGTGAAGAGGCTTTATGACCTCAGCTTCACGATGAACTTCTTTGCATTAGACATCTCTCATCATATTGCAGATTCCCGAAGAACTTGTTCCAAGATGTTCCACCTGTCATTCTTGAATAAATTCCTTTAAAGGAAAATATGTAATTATTTCATTTAATCTGACATAGAATTCAGATCGTGGCTGTTTTAGAGTCATCTTATACTTCCAGGGCATAACTTGATTTTGAACAGTATAGCTTGAGACTTTCGTGTCACACAGAATTTAGCTTTTAAGCCGGTTGTGTCATCCATAGAAACCTTCCTGCAGCCAGGCTGACCGGTCACCACAGTAAACATAAAATTATTATGCAGAAGATGGACAGTCTATTACAGACTGTCGGCGAGACACATGGCAGAAAAGGAGGCAGGGGATATACGAATGATATGGACCTGCGCCTGGCACACCACACAGATCTCTCTCTCTCTCT
Organism: Conus canariensis; assembly: GCA_033310375.1. Classification (NCBI taxonomy): domain Eukaryota; kingdom Metazoa; phylum Mollusca; class Gastropoda; order Neogastropoda; family Conidae; genus Conus; species Conus canariensis. The sequence continues at coordinate 3,739,073 of CM065720.1, forward strand.
CTCTCTGTCTCTCTCTCTCTCTCTCTCGTATAATATGCATTACACACACACACACACACACACACGGACACGACACATTCAAAATGGCGGAGACACTCAGCTTCTAATTTTTTTTCTGGCAAAAGTTGTCGCATTAGAAGGTCCCAGGATGAAGACAAGAAGTGGATACACGCGATCAGCTACAAGTCTGACCAGTGTGACTGCACGAAATGTTAGGGCAGCTGGACGAGCGCTGACAACATCTGCAGCGAGCAGGGGAGTCCGGACCGAACAATCACCATCAACTGACCAACGTACCGCCAAGACCTTGGACGCAATATTTTCGATCAGCGATCAACCCTACGATACCAGCTCAGAGACGCCCGACTCTATAAAAAGTGCAGACCTTGATTTGAAGCAAGTGATTTTGACCCTTTGTGATCGGGTATCTTCCTTGGAAAAGACGGTGCTTCAATATCAAGAGTCAGCGCAGAACGCCAAAATAGAGCACCGTTCTACTGTAACCCAGTCAACACAGACTGAGGATGCTAGTAGGCCTACAATACGTTCTTTCGCGGAGGTAGCTAGAACGCCCCCACCACCTAGTGCAGCTCAACTATACGCACAGGCGGATCCGAAGAAGAAAGGTAGGCCTGCAAGCACAAAAATGCAAAAATCTCTTATTAAGAAATCGCCCGCTTCGCATGACGAAATTACTTCGGATGACGCAAATCGCAAAAAGTCGTACTCGGCGTCTTCCAAAAAGAACAAGAAAGAAAGTGAAGAATCAGATCTACCAAAAGTACTTATTCTGCATGACTCTGTGCTGAATCACGTACAGCCAAACAGACTAGGTAAATCCTATGATTTCAAAGCCTGCAAAGAAAGTACCTACACTCTGTCAGACACCCAAAACAGACTGAAAACTGCCTGCTCTTCTCCTGACAAGCCAGATGCTGTTGTTATCCACTGTGGCGTCAATGATCTTAAAGCCAAAGATGCCAAAGAAGCATGCAATAACCTTACCTCTGCTGTGAAAAGCATGGCCAAAAGACACCCTACAATAAAGTTTGTTGTTAGTAACTCCACTGCCGTAAAAGATTCCAGTCTAGAAGTGAAGAGGCAGCTGTACAACGCAATGGTCACCTCAGAGCTACACGAAGTGCCCAACATCTCCTTCGTCAGGAATGACAACATCAAGCGGTACAACCTGAGGGACGCCATCCACCCCAACTCCAGAGGGACCAGCATCCTCGCCAATAACATCGGGCGTCATCTTCGCAACCTCCTCTGGGAAACACCGAGGAAGCCATCACGCTCTGCAAGGTTCTACCATCCCCATACCTACTCCGGACCTTCACATCGTGACTGGTTCAATCCTTACCTTGCCCTGAGCGACTGGGGCCTTTTCTACTGACGTCAATTTTTGTTCCACCTGCAAACTTGGGACTGCTGAGTAATCCACGTTAACTTCGCCATTAATGACTGTTCAGCATCGTAATTTAGAATATTGTAGATTCTGTTAATCAGTTATAGACGAGAGAAATATTTTAAGTAACCCTTGTATGCCTATATAGGACTAATCGTCTGTTTTTATTTTTGTCATATTTTCCTGGCAAAATAATGTAGGCGTATTGTTTTAGCATTGTTTTGACAATCTTTGTGTTATTAGAGCGTGTTTAAGATTTCCTTTCATTATATTATTGTTTTTATTTACTTACGTTTGTTAATTGCGTTTTCCCACCTTTTACATGATGCCATCTAAACATCTTCAATTTATGAAGTTTATGCAGTGGAACGTTAGGTCTGTTTCCACAAACTTGCCTTATTTAGTTCAACATCTTGCGAATAACTCCAACCAAGCTTTTATTTTACAATCTTTGAATGTGAAAAGAAACAAACTGCCTAAATTATCAGGTTATTATTACCCACCAGTTCATGAACAAGTAGATGCTGTTACTAAAATTAATACAGCTATATATATAAAAGAAGGAACAGATTATAAAGTATACCCGTCCCCTGCTCCAAACAATATTCCAACTTTACATTCGTGTGCGGCTCGAATTAAATTAAGGGAAGATTTTATGATAAACATAGTCTCTACATATCTTCCCAAAGGACCAAATGAATTTAATACAGAATGGTTACACACTCTACCAGACAACGAAAAATGGTTAATAGCAGGGGACTTTAACGCCCATTCGCCATTTTGGGACAAGGATTGCACATCAGTAACTAGTAACCGATTTGTAGAAAATATTGTTGATTCATGTTTATATTTGCTTAATGATGGCAGCATAACTAGAATTCCAGACATTCCAACTCATAGGGCATCAGCAATAGATTTATCCTTGATATCTCCTGCATTAGCATCTGAATGTAGCTGGTCTACCTTTGACGATACTCTAGGAAGCGACCACCTTCCAATAATTGTAACTTTTAATAAAATAACTGATTCTTGTGAATTTCAAGAAGACATAATCCCAAAATATAATTATAAATCAGCTGACTGGGAAACCTTCAAAAACAAACTAGCTACATACAAGACTGCTGATATTAATATTGATAGAGTTGATCAGTTATATTCGTATTTTACTGATGCTATCCTTAGTGCTGCAGATGTAGCCATTCCAAAATTTCGCCCAGTTAAGTCAAACAAACACTCAGGAAATATCTGGTGGACACCTGCTTGTGACTCAGCCGTTAATAAAAAAAATGTTTGTTTAAAATATATTTAAAAGACAAAACACCAGAGAATCTAATAGCCAAGAACAAAGCGAATCACTACAGTAACATGGTAATAGCTCAAGCTAAAAGGCAATATTGGTCCTCTTTCTGCTCTAATGAGATTTCGAATCATAAAGATTTACAAAAAGTTTGGAAAAAGTTTCATGAAATGAAAAGGGGTTTAAACTTGCCATCTTGTCCTGTCAAGCTGAAGAACAAAGAATTTCCTTCTAATTCAGAAAAAACAGAATCATTCGCCGATATGTTTTCCGAATCTATGCGTTTGGAAGGTCTGTCCTTTAAAGATCAAACTTTCAGAACAGAAGAAGAAAATAAAGATGATTATATAGATCCAGTTAATGATAATAGTCATTTCATCAATGCTCCAATTACTCTTGATGAAGTGAAAGATGCAATTCTATCTCTTCCTAATAAGAAAACTTCCGTGGGACTAGATAAAGTTTCCAATGATATGCTTAAACACCTGCCTGAAAATTTTGTCTTATTACTGCAGAAATTGTTTCAAAAATGTTGGTTAGAGGGCGTAATGCCAGAACAATGGAAACAGTCTATCATTGTACCAGTTTTAAAGCAAGGCAAACCTCCAACAGATAAGCATAGTTACAGACCAATAGCATTAACCTCACATACCTGTAAACTATTAGAGAGAATAGTTTTGAGAAGATTGACGCAGTATTGTCAAAAAAATAAAGTTATTCCAGTTAATCAAGCAGGCTTCCAAAATGGCAGGTCTGCTATTGACAATTTAGTGAAACTCACAACAAATGTAAAACAACAATTTGCAAGAAGAAGAAATGTTCTAGCGACCTTTTTTGATATAAAGAAAGCTTATGACCAAGTCTGGCACGCCAAGCTCCTTTACAAATTGAAACAAATCGGGATTTCGGGACATTTATATCACTACATTAAATGCTTTTTAATAAAAGAAACATACCTGTTCGAGTAGGGAATGCATACTCCAATTCTAGATCTTTACATATGGGATTGCCACAAGGTTCTGTTATCGCCCCGATGTTATTTAACATCTTAATGTACGATTTGCCTTCGCTCTTATCAAAGCATGTTGTATTAGTACAATATGCTGATGATTTATGCATCTGGATGAATGTTACAATGAAAAGAAAAACATCAAAAAGGGAATTGAACTACATCAAGAAGATCTATCAAAGAGAGCTCGATCATATATTTACTTATATGCACGAAAATGGTTTGACATTATCTACAGAGAAAACACATATGATTCTCTTTAATAATGGCAGCAATCCATCAGAGCTGCCGTTTTTTACAATTGAAAATACGACTATTCAGTATAAAGATATTGTGAAATTTCTAGGTATCTATCTTACACCAAAGTTGTCCTGGAATGCTCATATCAACTACATCGTTACCAAGGCAAGGAAATGTTTAAATCTATTAAAGATTATAAGCAAACAAGCCTGGGGACAAGATTGCAAAGTTTGAAACATCTCTCTACGTCGCTGATTAGATCAAAATTGTCCTATGGACAAGAGGTATTTTTTAGCGCCCCTAATTATTTACTTAAGAAACTTCAAAGCATAGATTGCAAGGGTTATAGGCTTGCTCTTGGTGTGCCTTTTCACGCATCACGCTTGGAACTTATAAAGAAATTGGAGAATTGCCTTTGGACGAGTACCGAAGTCTTGCATGCGCTAAATACGTTCTTAGAAGTTCGACAAGTTACAACTTTGCATCTGAGGAACTGAAAATTACATCTGAAAATTCTTTTCCTAAACGAGCTAAGCAGATACCATCATTGAAACCAATTGCCACTTACGTATCAGATCTATTCAAAAGGTCTGATATAAATCCAAGTAATATTGACACAAATCAAGCGGCCTCCCCTTGTCCTGCTTGGGAGATGAATAAAGCGCAGTTTGATATTAATTATACTGACATGAAGAAAAATGAGAATCCAAACATTATGAAAACTGAAGTCCAATTACATATACAGAACACTTATCCAAATCATTTAAAGATATATACAGATGGTTCACTCCTAGAAGATCACCGGGCAGGTTCAGCTTTTGTAATACCAGCGATAAAAAAGGAAAAGTCATACTACATTGGTAAAAATCGATCCATCTTTACTGCTGAACTTATTGCTATTCTTATGGCTCTCAATTACATAGTTGATTTTCCATTACAGTTTTTTCAAATCTTATTTTGTGTAGATTCTCAATCGGTACTCTATGCTTTAAGATCTTCAGATTACAAGAAAAAGACCAAAATTATGTTAGAAATCAGTCAATTAATTCATATCTTAACTTTAAAAGGGACCAAGGTTTCCTTCTGCTGGGTTCCTTCACATCTTGGATTTTCTTCAAATGAGTGGGCTGACAAAGTAGCAAAAAAGGGCGCAAGGCAAGGCACAGAATCCACTGAAATTCATGTTCCTTTATCCATTCAGGAGGGTTATCACTTGCTGGAACAAGCAGTATGGAGTAGAATTAAAGGCTATACCCTGAGAAAAGATAGACTCTCCAAGAATAAGTATATTGATTCTCGTGGTTTGGATAACAAATCATATTTGAATCATACTGACGTAATCAAATTTAGACAGATTAGTTCGCTATCTTACAGG
>CM065720.1:3746901-3770994 GCA_033310375.1 Conus canariensis
CAGATCACTACAGTTAACCTGTTAAGGTGAGAATGGCCTCACCTTGCTTCACCATCACCGCCACCATTACAATCATCACCACTTTTCTTTCTTTCTTACTATTTTTTCCCCAGTTCATTCAAGGTCCCTTTAGCACCCATTAAGTGATCGCTCGTTGTTCGTTTTCATTGCCCTGAATGTTGTTTATATTGCTCGAAGAAGACCAAAGAGTTCAAAACGCCTCATGTTTTGTCTAGTAATTTCTTTGTCTGATGGAATAATAATAATACTTTTTCTTTCAAATTTACTGTTTTCAAATCCATGTGCTTTTCCTCTCCAAAAGGTCTCACCCATCAGTGTATTTTCTGTGAACGATGAAACTGAACTGTTTCCTTTGTGCAAATCCAGAATTGCACATTAATGGCGATATTCAGAGTTCAGTCTAAACTGTTTCCCAAACTGGTCAAACCATGGTTTACAATCCTGTCTTTCATCCTCAGAAACACAGCACCATGGCACGATGCATTCCAACCATGACATCATGATTTGGTGAAAGGCAGATGTAATCACAGGATTGCAGGCAAGACAGCAAATGATATCGGTTACTAAGGGAAGAAACATTTCTGAATATACATAAAGGCAAGGATGAAGGACAAACTAAGCGCTACCATCACCTACTACATACATGTTGAACTCTCTCTCTCTCTCTCCCTCTCTCTCTCTCCTCTCTCTCTCTCTCTCTCTCTCTCTCTCTTGCAAGCACACAAAACACACACACACACACACACACACACACACACACACACACACACACACACACACACACGCGCCACACACACACACACACGTACGCACGCACACACGGGCGCGCTCGCTCGCTCACACACACACACACACACACACACACACACACACACACACACACACACACACACACACGTCCCTATGCTTCATATTTCAGTATATCCATCTTTTGAACTGACAAAACACTCATTACTTTATATTTCTCAGGACAGAAATCACATTCAATAGCAGGACATAACGATAAAGACATTGATGAACATGTCAGCATAGCAGTACGCTTTGCAGCCCAGTAAAGATGCCATCCGAAAAAAAAAACCCAGCTGATCACATGTCAAGTACATGAAGCATGAAACCTGAGTGCAAGCGAAAAAGGGGTTGGTTTAAATCTCACAATAAACGATGGTGATTTAAGGGAAGGGAACCTGAGAGTATATAAATATATATATATATATATAATATATATATATATATATAAGAGTAGATGAGAGAGAGAGAGAGAGAGAGAGAGAGAGAGAGAGATACATAGATAGACAGATAGACAGACAGACAGATAGACTGACGACACAGCATGAAAAAAAAAGAACCAACCAGGTAATCAAACCGTATAAGGGCTATTCTTAACGACAGTATGACAAATATCTTGAGCAAAAGAAGCAAAACAAAACAACACACAGCGAAACATGTTTTGAACTGACCTGCATATGGACACATACAAGAAATCTGAAGAAAACCAGAAACACGATAACTTTTTCTCTGTGGTTGTTAACTCAACAGATCAACATTCTCATGCATAACGTTGCTTCAGCTTCTGGTGAGCTTTCATAGTTAAAGTCTGTGAACATAGTGGCAGACATGTTTCATGACGTGGAACGGAGGAAAGGATCCGACCCCGACGTTGTCAGGAACTATGCTCAAGTTCCTGCTGGTTTGATGCGTGTTTGATTGTGAAAAGGGTATGTCGACAGAAACCGTGGATAGCATGCCAAAACTTTTTTTTTTAAACAAAGAAAGAAAGTAAGAAAAAGACAGGATTTTAAAGTCTCATTTGGTCTCTTGTGCCTTGGCCCATCTAGTCATGGACACCGTGCAACAATGCTCTCAAGCATGGTGTGTAGCGCGCGAATGACACAAGCTGATGGGTTTAATTAACATCACTAGGATGGTCAGCTGAAATAAAGGACAGGGTGGCCAACTGCATCATATGGAGAGGCATTGACGAGAGTGCATACTTCTTGGTTTTGTTTGTTTGTTTGTTTGTTTGTTTTTAATGGCGTGGGAAGTAACGGACGTAAAAAGAAAGGCCACTACTGGCCTTTGACAGTCTCAGCAAACCTCCAACTTGATCGTGGTGAAGAGACATGAAAGAGGAAAGAATATTCTACACGTAAAGATATTTCCTGAAACAATATACATGAAATGATTGGCTTGTTCTTCTGTTCTTTTTAGGAACCGCATTTCGTTTAATTTTCGTTACTTTTTATGGAACCTTTCCCATAGACAGACAAGGGATATGTTGAATGTTTTTCATTGAGAGGGGAAGAGGCACCTATTTTTTTGTCAACGTGAGGTTGCGTAGATTGAAAAGACTACGAGGCTGGCTGAGGCCCAAACCGGGAAAGAAATTGTGTTAAATGTGTGTGAGGACCAGTGGACTTTGTTTCAAAAACCAACGTCTGTGTGGACAGAAATTGTGTTAAATGTCTGTGTGGACTTTGTTTCAAAAACCAACGTCTGTGTGGACAGAAATTGTGTTAAATGTCTGTGTGGACTTTGTTTCAAAAACCAACGTCTGTGTGGACAGAAATTGTGTCCAATATCTGTGAGGACCAGTGGACTTTGTTTCAAAAACCAACATCTATGTGGCACCGTTTGATGTTACACTTTGAAAAGAAACCGTGTTTTGGAGTCCTTGAGGGCCTGGTTAATGTTTTGATTTTAAATATAGATAGGTAATTATGTAAAACCGTAGTAGAAAAAAAAGTATGTAAAAATGTAGAATTTCAGCTATTAATCAAAAGTGGGAAGCCTCTTATGTTTTTCTTTTTCCGACTGAATGCTGGCCAACGTAGCATGAGCGGAAGTCTGATAGACACCGAACACTCTGTCCACACAGGTCACTGCAGTGGAGCCAGACACCTCGAGCACTCTGTCCACACAGGTCACTGCAGTGGAGCCAGACACCTCGAGCACTCTGCCCACACAGGTCACTGCAGTGGAGCCAGACACCTCGAGCAGTCTGTCCACACAGGTCACTGCAGTGGAGCCAGACACTTTCACCTACTGCTACCTCTATAGACACCTCGAGCACTCTGTCCACACAGGTCACTGCAGTGGAGCCAGACACTTTCACCCACTGCTACCTCTATAGACACCTCGAGCACTCTGTCCACACAGGTCACTGCAGTGGAGCCAGACACTTTTACCCACTGCTACCTCTCAAAACAAGAACGCAACGCACCCTCAAGCAAACCCCTGTCTGAACAAACAAGACGTCCCCTTCCTCTTCCAACAGCGCCTTCTCCGTCTTTCTCTGTCCACGTGCACACAAACCCATATTTCTACAAACTACTAACTCTCAAGTCAAGGATGTCCCCTCTCTCTTCTCTCTCTCTCTCTCTCTCTCTCTCTCTCTCTCTCTATCTCTCTCTCTCTCTCTCTCTCTCTCCTCTCTCTCTCTCTCAACCCTCGAGGCCATAAAAATAACAACTTTGAACAGACTTTTGGGTCACATGACAAGAACACCTCATTCACAAAAAAAAGGAAAGAAAGAAAATCACAATTTGCCTTCTTTCCTTTCTACCTTCACCCTTTGCGTTTGTACACGCTTGCGTGCGCGCGCGCGCGCGCGCGCACAACACACACACACACACACACACACACACACACACACACACACACACACACACACACACACCATACACACTTTACCAGAATTCATGCCCTCAAGAGAAGAACGCCCTTCCCTACACACTTCCCACACTTCAGCAGATTGCAGACTCTCATGACAAAGAAGCCCCAGAACTTGTGACGAGTAGGGGTGGCAGGCTCGGTTCTCTAGGGGAAGGACTCGAAGTGTTTTCACTGTTAACATTATAGAGCAGTCTCTATATCAAAATTCAATTCCGCCCTTTCTCTTACTAGTGGTGGAAGAAGCAAGTTTCTGATAGTAGTTGTCGACAGATTTTTTTTCTCTCGCGACTAATGGAAATACTGAAGAACGGTTCAGGTGTAAAACACCTTAGGCTTATGCACTTAATAGATGCTTGTGCTCCGAGTGACAAACAAAATCAGTGATAGGCTCAAACATGAAAGAGTATAATGTATAGCAACTAGACTGGCAAGAGTTAAGAGCAATTTCACGTACAATACTTCACTTTGTATACAAAATTGAAATATATACAGTGGCTACACACTCAGGCTACTCTTGCTTGAGCTTTCCTCTTCTCACTTCAATTCATCATAAAGGAAGGGAAGTTCCGATAATCTGAGTTGAACACCAGTGGGTAAACAAGGACTTGGCTTGGATAAGGTAGACAGGTGCACCAATCTCTCTCTGTCTATTGTTTTGTTTTGTTTGTGTGTTTGTTGGTTTGTTTTTTCACTAAATGTAGACCAGCTGGTTAAGTTTGTTATACATATGGCCACATATAAACATGGATTGTTGTTCTGTGCTGGGCCAGTCGCCATTGATAAACAGCATTCCAGGGTCTATGGAGATTACGGAACCTGGTTTGTAGAGTCTGGCTTGATGGGTCCTCACACTTGACTTTGTGAATTTTAGGAAATAAATGTGAGGTTTCAGCCAGCAAAAGTAGAATACGCATAAATGCATCTCCTTTGATATTTGGTTTCCAGTTTGGTCTTCGCTCAGGTTTTGAATGGAGTTTAAAAAGTGGCGTAAGACAGTGAGAAATGGTAAATAATTAAAGAACTCGTCAAAGAAGTTAAATACTCAGGTAGTGTAATTAAGTACTGGAGTTCACTAAATCGAAGTACGCATGTTGATTAGAGTCACCTATAAGAAAACATTTAAACGATCACCAGTACTCAATAAAATAATCTTAACTGATGTTACACAGTATGGTATGAACGTATCCTGTTAAAATGTAGGGCATTAACGCAAACAAGAAACAAGATTAAATTTACATTTCTTCTGAAAAATCAAATCAATGAAACTTGGCACAGAATTCCAGAGTAGGAGAGATGAACATTCCCCTCTTTGGCATATACTGGTGTTGAGTCTTACACACTGACAGCTGACTGTCTTCAGTCTCATGCCCTATGGTGGATCAGGGAATCCTGGGGTTACGTTTCTCTTTTCAGGGGTTAAAGCTTCCCATCATGTTTCTGAGGTCTGTCGGATTGACAGCTTTATCAGAAGAACATGAAAATGACCATAACAGCAGGAATGGCAGAGAGGAGATGTTCGCTAGTTGAAAAGAGAATGCATTTCCAAACAGGTGCAGTGTGACATAGTACAGCTGAGATAAGAACTGACAGTCTCTCAGATTCGGGTGGGTTTCAGCCGTTGCCATAATCCGGGAAGCTACAGGGTTACCCACATGTATGGAGCATGCGGGCTTACAAAACAATTGATGGAGCTTTGTGACCACCGGCATCCTTTGTAGCGGCTTGTGTGGGAGATGAAATGATCGTGCCTGTCCACGAGGATCCCGGCACTAACTGATAAGACGGGGCAGGAATGGAGGACTGGCGACGCACCGCACTATAGTGATGTCACATCTCTCTACGCTGGTACCGTGGAACAAGGTCAGGCTAGACAGAAGTGGTGAAGAAAGTGGGAGGAGACTGAGGTTGAGGGGGTGAAGCTTGGCATCAAGAATGATGTAAACTGATATGTCTAAGGAACGAGAGAGAGAGAGAGAGAGAGAGAGAGAGAGAGAGAGAGAGAGAGAGAGAGAGAGAGAGAGAGAGAGATCTGAAAATAATATAAACAGGAAAATACTCTACCTGTTCCTTGTCCTTCTTTTCTGCTCATCACCGCCCCTCTCCTCTCTCTCCCCCCTCTCTCTCTCTCTCTCTCTCTCTCTCTCTCTTCTCTATCTCCCCCGTCAGTCAGTCAGTTAGTCGGTCTGTCCGTCTGTCTGTCTGTCTCTGACTCTGTGTCTGTCGCTCTCTCTGTCTCTCTCATGTACACCCATACTTACATGGAGTACCATCAATTAGAATATAGAGAAAGGAGGCGAGAAGAAGGATAACGGGGTGGGGTGGGGGTGGGGGTGGGGGTGGGGGACGTTTTAAGGATGTTACAGATGGGAAAAGGTTATGTTTACAGTATACCCTTTTCTTCCTCGTGATTCGAAGATCTGCCAGACTGCCAAATGGTAAGGCATGGAAAATCAACACTTCAAACCTGGTCCACTCTTAACGTGGCACGATGATTAACGTAACGATGATTTGTCTGACTAGCTCAACAATATCGAGCACGCAGACGTAACAGACACCCGCTCTCAGGCCCACCCCCACATCCACCCCTCCCCTTCCTCTCTCCGTCCACCATATCATTGGTTTTATCAGCTAAAGGAGGAGGGAGGGGGGATGAAGACTTGAAGTGGACGTTGTAGGGATTTCATGTCTAAAACCAGCCTCGTTCCACACCTATCACAATATGTCATGACAAATCCCCAAATGCTTCACAATGTGTAGAGCAGGGGCCCAAGACACGACTTTGATCCATTCACACACAGTGCATAGGCAGCAGAAGTGTCAAAGTAGTTGGAACTAGATGTGATTTCAAGATAGCTGATCACATAAACCATCTTACGGCTGATCACACAGGTGCAGAAGGAACTTCTGAGGTGTGGTGCACGCGCAGACACCACACCACACTTCAACGGCCCATCCGTCTGCGCTTCTGAGAAGGGATCGTGAGTGGTAAGCTGTCTAGTTGAATAACTCGTTACGTCCTCAACTGGATCAGCATGAAAATGATGTTTATTGAAAGTATGAGCTCAAAGGGTCACCTCTGCAAGTGTCATTCTAAGGTATGTGTCGCTTTTTTTTCAATCTGCCCTTCTTTCCCGATGGGATAGAAGAGAGAGAAGAGAGAGTTGATTCAGAAAGCATGCGGATGGATCGAATTTCTTCCACTTTGACAGCAGTGCACACCTGTTTAGTTTTGATTGCTATTTTTCTTTGTGGATGCAGTGCGTAGCTCACTTGTTCGAACATTTTTGTTCACCGATACATCCGCTGATATGTTTATGTCCTAATGCGTTTCTGTTGGTTTGTTTTACCTGCTTGTCAATAAGATACTGCAAAAACTATTCAACGGATGACGAATCGACGGAAAGACTGATAGTCTGCTCGCACGAAATCAATTTGCATGGAGTTGTACTAAACCGAGATTCAGGATTTAAAAAATGAACTGTTCGACTTAAACAGATGCTGTTATCTGTGGGGTACCTTGTCATTGAATATTCATCAATAGCTTTAATTCACTGGAGTCTGCTATCAATCAATGGACAGTGTGAGGATTTCGGTGAGTTACGTATCCCGACATATCTGTTGATAGATATGAATAAAACAGACACAGACGAAAATGAGGTCTGAATAACCTATTTCTCTGATTCAGGTGCTTTCCATTTAAAATGCACTTCATCTTCGATGCGAACAAGCACATTTTGTAAAGACTGGAAGTCAGAAAGTAAACTTTCTAATCGTGTGGTGCTTTTACTTTAATCCTGTGCACCGTAAAGAGAACTGTCCTGTGGTTAGGACATGAAAGGAACAGAACTGACCTTCTCTTAGAGCTTTTGGAAGGTTTTAGAGCTTTTGAAGGTTTTAGAGCTTTTGGAAGGTTTTAGAGCTTTTGGAAGGTTTTAGAGCTTTTGAAGGTTTTAGAGCTTTTGGAAGGTTTTAGAGCTTTTGGAAGGTTTTAGAGCTTTTGGAAGGTTTCTTTGACACGGTTGCAGATCAAAGGCCAGCCCTTTCAATACCTACAATTGAAAAAAGGTGGACAGGTTTCTGAATCTGTTCATGTACAATAGAAGTAGTTTCTAGTTTTTTCTTTATCCAGTCTGATATGGATCGAAAGGGCTGTATTTCCACCTCAGGATTAAAAAAGGTCTTTGTTTCATTGATTTCCTATTTTCTGTTCGTTTTTAGTTTGGAGTGAAAGGGAGGGAGGAAAATCGTGAAAAACTCTAATGCCATGTTGGTGTAAACCACGGGAGAGACTTGGAAACCTGTTTGATGTTGGAGACACTTACATGGACACAGGGTGGGGAGTCTTTGGTGGGACGCTGTGGGAGTTAGTAGGCATTCATAATAAAATAATAATAATAATAATGAGGACAAGTTCTATAGCGCCCATCCTAACAAGGCAGGCTGCAGGGCCCATTACATGTTTTAACACTTCAACATCTAAAAACATAAGCAGGACACACACACACACACACACACACACACACACACACACACACACACACACACACACACACACACACACACACACATTCTGCGTTCACGTCATAAACACACACACACACACACACACACACACACACACACACACACACACACACACACACACATACACACACACACACGCGCGCGCGCGCGCGCGCACACACGAAGGGAAAGAGTGGTGAGAAGGGTTAGTGTTGGAGAGTCGGGGAGTATTGAATGTTGCGTAGAACTTAGCTCACCTTTCTTTTTCTGATCTTAAAACTCCATAAAAAGGCAAAAGTACAAGCCATTGATGTTTTCAAGGGTGATAGTACTTCGGAAGCTTGAATTTCAGTTAATGTGAGCAGCGTTGCAATGCATTGTGGTCTGAAGATGGTTCTCCGTTAATCAGAACCAATATTTCTTGGCAGTTAGTATGCATTTTACTAGCTGAGAGAGAGAGAGAGAGAGAGAGAGGAGAGAGAGAGAGAGAGAGACGAAGACAGACGAGACGAGAGAGGAGAGAGAGGAGAGAGAGATTATGTGAACTAATCATTGGACTATTACTTATCTAAGTCGACAATTTACCATCACAATTTGATTTCATGGATCGAAACGAGACACCAAGGGACAATACTTTTTATCGATCAGCTCTCATCCGTAATCAATGGGCGGTGTGTGTGTGTGTGTGTGTGTGTGTGTGTGTGGTGTGTGTGTGTGTGTGTGTGTGTGTGTGTGTGTGTGTGGTGTGTGTGGAGGAGGAGGCGGGTAGGGTTGTTGGGAAAGGCTTTCTGGTCTTCAGTGCTGCTGTCTGTTAAAGTTTGGGAATGTATGTTGTTATGAGTCACAATCTGTTGTAGCTTGAGCAGAGCTTCCTCTTCTTGTTCCATCATATCAGAAGATCGGGGCCATTCCATTAGATAAAAAGTTTTGGGCTATTCTTTTCGATCAGACATTCGTTTGTTTGTTTGTTCTCTTATTTGTTTGCTATTTTGCTTCTCCGTTATTTTGTGTGTTTGTAACAAATCCTGAAGTGTGGGGTTTTGGTTTACTCAAACGTTTTGACGTTCGGTCAATTCAAATGCTTGAGCCAGATGGACAGTTTAAAAGATTTTTCTTTTGATCAAATCATTTGTTTGGGATTTGAACAGTTCAAAGATTTTGACCAGTCGATCAGTTCAGTAGACTAACCATTCGACTACTTTGAAAGTCAGGTCCAGTTAATTGGTTGAAAGGGTTTGACCAGTCAGGCAGTACAGAAATTTTGGCCAGTAAGTCAGTTCAGAAGTACTGGCCAGTCAAATAGTACAGAAGTTCTGGCCAGTCAATCTGTACAGAAGTTTGGCCAGTCAATCAGTTCAAAAGTTCTTGTCAACCAGTTAGCAGACATTAAAAGTGGCACGCTGCTATCAATCTACAAAATGCCAATCTATCTGCATAATGTATGTTTGCCTGCAGATTCAAATGGATAGGCAGATTTCTGGATTTGCTTAGGAACAGCAAAAGTGAGTTTGTGTTCCTTCAATGTAATATAGTAAGGGTGGGTTGGATTTCTATCTGCTGTGAAAAAACGCATATTTCCTTCCGGGCTATGTGCAGTTCTTTTATTTTAGTTGGTTTGGATCGAAGATTGGCAGAAAAAAGGCGTGGCACGGTCTGATGCCATGTTGGTGGAAATCGAGGGCTACTTGCAAGAAATTCTTTGATGTAGCGGGTACTTACATGGTCACAGGGCTGGGTGTCTTGAACAGGAAGCTCTCGGAGTTAATTGGCTTTCCTGATGAAAAAGGGAACGAGAAGGGCGGGGGTATAGGGTTAGTGTTAAAGTGTTAGGGGTGTCCAGTAACGCATAAGACTTACTTCACAAGACCTTTGCATTTTTCTGATCTATTGAGTGGTGCGTAGACATGAGACTCTACATGAAAGAGGCCAGGCTGCATGCTAATCAGACTGGAACTAGTGGGGGTCATTTGGAAGGTGGAATTGCTACATACCAATCAGACTGGAACTGGTGGGGGTGTTTTGGAAGGTGGAATTTTCCATAGAGTGAGCAGTTATGCAATACACTCGTCGTCTGGTGATAGTTCTCTGAAGTATAAAGTGGTAATTAACACATACAGTTTTGATGAGAGAGAGAGAGAGAAGAGAGAGAGAGAGAGAGAGAGAGAGAGAGAGAGAAGAGAGAGAGAGAGAATCTTTATTCACAACTGTTACTGATAAGCAAGAAGATATGGGTTTTTTATTTAGTCCTTGTCTCTTCGGGAACTAAGGATACCAGCATGTTAACACTTCTACACAATATAAAACTGATTACGACAAAACAGTGGTGATTCACATTATTATAAACACACACACACACACACACACACACACACACACACACACACACACACACACACACACAACACACCACGCATAACACACACACACACACACACGCGCGCGCGCGCGCGCGCGCGCGCAGGTACGCACTCACGCACGCACGCACGCACACACACACACAGTCACATCACACACACAACACACACACACACACACACACACACACACACACACACACACACACACACACACAACACACACACACACACACACACACAATGCCGAAAGAACATATACGAAGCATCAGTCACCGTAAAAGCGCACACACACACACACACACACACACACACACACACACACACACACACACACACACACACACAGCAACGACACACGAACACACACACACACACACACACACACACACAACCACAACACACACACACACACACACAAACACACACACACACACACACACACACACACACACACACACACTCCCTTGCTGAAAGAGCATATAAGAAGCATCAGCTACAATAACGGTATTTTCAGCACGACCTGTGTAGGAATGAACAGGAATTCATGAGGTAATCATATTCAAGTACACAGGCAAATATTTATATTCAACGTTTTTGTTCATGCAAGATTGGTTTTTCAAGTCAGTGAGGAACAGGAGATAATCTTGTGGTTGGGGGCAGAGAGAGAGAGAGAGAGAGAGAGAGAGAGAGAGAGAGAGAGAGAGAGAGAGAGAGAGAGGAGAGAGAGGAGGGAGAGAGAGGGAGAGAGAGTCCCATTCCTTAATGTTATGTAGGGAAAACAGACAAGAAAGAAGAAGTAAAAGGTAGAAAGCATACATAAAAATATGAGAGATACAGACAGACAGACAGACATACAGATAGACAGACAGATAGACAGACAGACAGACAGACCAGACAGACAGAGAGGCAAGAGATAGACAGACGGAGAGACAGATAGAAGACACTCTGATTATGGCACTATAATCCATTTCCATATAGCGTGGGGATTTCAGCTATCACATTATCCAACCTGAACTCACTTTGTTTATCATCCCCTTACACTGCCTCCACTTGCGATTCATCCTCTACATGCTCGATCACCTTTTTTTGTCCATCCAGCTCACATACTTCCTCCAGTTCCCATCTGTCCATCTGTATCCTGACTATCTTTCGCATCTATTCATCCCTGTTTCCTGTAATTCCATTCTATCATCTGTACTCTGACCCTCTTTCTGACCATCTATTCATCCCTGTTTCCTGTAATCCATCTATCATCTCGTACTCCTGACTTCTTTCTGTCCATCTTTCATCCCTGTTTCCTGTAATTCCCATCTTCATCTGTACTCCTGACCTATCTTTCTGACCATCTATTCATCCCTGTTTCCTGTAATTCCCATCTATCATCTGTACTCCTGACCATCTTTTCTGACCATCTATTCATCCCTGTTTCCTGTAATTCCCATCTATCATCTGTACTCCTGACCTATCTTTCTGACCATCTATTCATCCCTGTTTCCTGTAATTCCCATCTATCATCTGTACTCCTGACCTATCTTTCTGACCATCTATTCATCCCTGTTTCCTGTAATTCCCATCTTCATCTATCATCTGTACTCCTGACCCTATTCCCTTTTCTGACCATCTACTTCATCCCTGTTTCCTGTAATTCCCATCTATCATTTGTACTCCTGACCCATCTTTCTGACCATCTATTCATCCCTGTTTCCTGTAATTCCCATCTATCATCTGTACTCCTGACCTATCTTTCTGTCCATCTATTCATCCCTGTTTCCTGTAATTCCCATCTATCATCTGTACTCCTGACCCATCTTTCTGACCATCTATTCATCCCTGTTTCCTGTAATTCCCATCTATCATCTGTACTCCTGACCTATCTTTCTGACCATCTATTCATCCCTGTTTCCTGTAATTCCCATCTATCATCTGTACTCCTGACCCATCTTTCTGAC
The DNA here is from genome assembly GCA_033310375.1 of Conus canariensis. NCBI lineage: Eukaryota > Metazoa > Mollusca > Gastropoda > Neogastropoda > Conidae > Conus > Conus canariensis. The sequence continues at coordinate 3,759,404 of CM065720.1, forward strand.
CATCTATTCATCCCTGTTTCCTGTAATTCCCATCTATCATCTGTACTCCTGACCTATCTTTCTGACCATCTATTCATCCCTGTTTCCTGTAATTCCCATCTATCATCTGTACTCCTGACCTATCTTTCTGACCATCTATTCATCCCTGTTTCCTGTAATTCCCATCTATCATCTGTACTCCTGACCCATCTTTCTGACCATCTATTCATCCCTGTTTCCTGTAATTCCCATCTATCATCTGTACTCCTGACCTATCTTTCTGACCATCTATTCATCCCTGTTTCCTGTAATTCCCATCTATCATCTGTACTCCTGACCCATCTTTCTGACCATCTATTCATCCCTGTTTCCTGTAATTCCCATCTATCATCTGTACTCCTGACCCATCTTTCTGACCATCTATTCATCCCTGTTTCCTGTAATTCCCATCTATCATCTGTACTCCTGACCTATCTTTCTGACCATCTATTCATCCCTGTTTCCTGTAATTCCCATCTATCATCTGTACTCCTGACCTATCTTTCTGACCATCTATTCATCCCTGTTTCCTGTAATTCCCATCTATCATCTGTACTCCTGACCTATCTTTCTGACCATCTATTCATCCCTGTTTCCTGTAATTCCCATCTATCATTTGTACTCCTGACCCATCTTTCTGACCATCTATTCATCCCTGTTTCCTGTAATTCCCATCTATCATCTGTACTCCTGACCTATCTTTCTGACCATCTATTCATCCCTGTTTCCTGTAATTCCCATCTATCATTTGTACTCCTGACCCATCTTTCTGACCATCTATTCATCCCTGTTTCCTGTAATTCCCATCTATCATTTGTACTCCTGACCCATCTTTCTGACCATCTATTCATCCCTGTTTCCTGTAATTCCCATCTATCATCTGTACTCCTGACCCATCTTTCTGACCATCTATTCATCCCTGTTTCCTGTAATTCCCATCTATCATCTGTACTCCTGACCCATCTTTCTGACCATCTATTCATCCCTGTTTCCTGTAATTCCCATCTATCATTTGTACTCCTGACCCATCTTTCTGACCATCTATTCATCCCTGTTTCCTGTAATTCCCATCTATCATTTGTACTCCTGACCTATCTTTCTGACCATCTATTCATCCCTGTTTCCTGTAATTCCCATCTATCATTTGTACTCCTGACCCATCTTTCTGACCATCTATTCATCCCTGTTTCCTGTAATTCCCATCTATCATTTGTACTCCTGACCCATCTTTCTGACCATCTATTCATCCCTGTTTCCTGTAATTCCCATCTATCATCTGTACTCCTGACCTATCTTTCTGACCATCTATTCATCCCTGTTTCCTGTAATTCCCATCTATCATCTGTACTCCTGACCTATCTTTCTGACCATCTATTCATCCCTGTTTCCTGTAATTCCCATCTATCATCTGTACTCCTGACCCATCTCTATGTCCAACTATTCACCCCTGTTTCCTGTAATTCCCATCTATCGTCTGCACTGCTGACCCATCTCTATGTCCAACTATTCACCCCTGTTTCCTGTAATTCCCATCTATCGTCTGCAAACATGGCCATCCTCCACCCCCCCCCCCCCTCAATCTGCCACTGTTTCCTGCAATGTCCATCTGTCTCCAGTCCTAGCCCTCCTTTCCCCCCTATCTATCCACCCCTAGTTTTTGCAATACCCATCTATCGTGTACACTTCAGGCTCTTCCTTTTTTCTCCATCTGTCCTCTACACTCTTGATCCTCCTCCTATCTATCCACCTGTAGTTCCAGCAATCTTCATCTACACTCTTGATCCTCCTCCTATCTATCCACCTGTAGTTCCGGCAATCTTCATCTATATTCTTGACCCTCCTTTGTCCAACAACGATTTACTTTGTCTGATTTCATTTATCCCCTACGTTCCTTAACAGCTTTTCCACTTCTGTCCACTCTTACTGCCTCTAATACCAAACAATTATCTACACTACTGACCCTCTTTTCCCCCTGTACTCTCCCAAACTTCCGTTGGTTCTCATTCATCTTCACCACAACATAACCGGAATAGCTCAGTTGGTAGAGCGCCTGACTCGTAATCTTGGTGATCCTGGGGTTGCGTGTTCGAATCTCCGCCGGGGCGTTTCGGTACAGGGGGATTTTTCCCTCGGAGTTAACATTAGTTCGGACTCCATTTCCCATACAGTCCTTCGAATGAGACTATAAACCGAGGTTCCGTGTGTGAACGCACGCATAATATCTTGCACACACGTAAAATCCCATCACCAACTTTCGGAAGAGTAGGCCAGTTTGGCCGTTGGTATGGATGACACGTTACACACAGCATGCACCCTGCGTAAGAAATGGAAAGAATGAAGAAAGTAAAGAAACTGAGTAAACGATATTGAACGATATTGACTGGATGACACGGGAAACGACTGAATGAAGCGCCAGCTGGCAGCTCTTCAGTCGGCACTACCCAGGTAGGCAGCCCGTTGTGTAAGCGAGTGTTGATTGTAAAGCGCTTAGAGCTTGGTCTCTAGCCGAGAATAGGCGCTATATAAGTATTCATTATTATTATTATTATTATTATTCTTTACCATCTATCTGCCCATAGTCCTTCACCACAACATAACCTTCTTTACCATCTATCTGCCCATAGTCCTTCCAACTCCAGTCGATCTTCTGCACTCTTGTAATTTCCTTGCTCATATATCCATCCACAATTCCTCCAATTTCCATACATTGTCTTCTCTTCTGAACCTCCCTTTCTCATTCATTCACTCAATCCTTCATCCTGTTTCTATCCATCGTCTGAACTCCTGAAGCGCCTGTGTCCATTTATCCCTCCCCACTTCCAGCTTCCCATCCGTCCTCGATGGTCCCTAGGCAGACAGAGGATGGGGAGTTCTATCACATCATCTGGATTCTCCCTTTCTTGGCCTTCTTCTTTTGCCTTCTGTTTGCAAACCAGCCAAGAACAACAACAAGAACAAGAACAAGAAAAGAAATGAAAATAAGAAAGAATGGGGGAAAGAGGAAAAATGCTATCCCCATCTACGTCATTTCTTCATACAGTAGTAAAGGGGAAAAATGGGTTGTGCCATATGTTTGAGTTATGGCGGGAAAAGAGGTCACATTTCTACGTCAATCTTCTTCCCGAGCATCTCTCTGCACGCCTGCCTGTCTCTTCTTCCCTCTCTCCTCCACCCCCCCCCCCCCCCCCCCCCCCCCCCCCGCCTCCCCTATTCCATTTCCTCCCTGACATCCACTCCCCTTTCTCTACTCGATCAAAGACTCACACACACAGACACACAGACACACAGACACACACAACACACACACACACACACACACACACACACACACACACACACACACACACACATACACACACACTGGAACATAATGTCGCATACATAACACACTATATAACACGGTGAACAGCTCATTTGTACACGAGCAAAGTGTGCAAGTGACATGTAGTAATTTAGTAATTTCCAGGTGGTCTTCTGCAACTGGCGTTTGAACAGACACGTTTTAAGTGCAGACTTGAAAGTCGGGAAGGAAGGGGCATGACGTAGATGGAAAGGCATTGAATTCCAGAGTATTGCTGCAGAAAATTAGAATGCCCTAGAACCATGCTGCTTTCGGTTATATGAGGGAATTCGAAAAATTCGGTCATCAGAGGAAATACGGAGGGGACGTGTAGGAATATAATATTATATTTCGGAGCAATCAGAGAGATAGGTAGGCGCTTCACTTGTGATAACCTTATAACATAGACACACCGACTTATACTGAATTCTGTGCTCGATTTTGAGCCGGTGTAATTCCTTCAACAGATCCGAAGTATGATGCTGTTTTGGCACCTTGAGGCGAGCGGCTGAATTTTGAATACATTGTAGTGGCTGGCGTAAGGCTGTACACCAAGGAAAAGAGCGTTACGATAATCTAGTCTTGACAGAATGCAGGAAGACGCCAACGTCTTCGTGGCCTGTTCTGTAAGGAAATGTCTGATAGAGCTGATGCGACGGAGTTCAAGAAAGGATGCTTGGCAGATTTTGGCTATGTGGTGTTTCAGGGTGAGATCAGAGTCGAGATAGAAGCCAAGGTCACGAACAAATGGCATAAATGAGATGTCAGTGGAGCCTAGGACTATTGACGGATGAAGACGGGGGTCTTGAGCTTGAGCGTGTTTTGTAAACCGGATAGCTGTTTTATCATCATTTAATAATTTCAGCTCATTAGTAGACATCCACTGTTTGATATCAGGGACACAGCCTTGAAGATTTTTGACGAGATTGTCAAAGTTGTCTAGCGTGTCAGAATGTTGAAGCTGAGTGTCATCGGCGAACATTTCATGATGAACAGAATAGCTGTTAATGATCCCAATCAGGGGCGTTGTGTACATTATTAAAAGGACTGGGCCCAGCACAGACCCCTGGGGAACGCCAAAGCTTGATGACATTTTAGAAGACCGCTTCTCGTTAATATGGACGAACTGCTGTCTGTTTGACAGATACAATCTAAACCAGTTTAGTACAATGTCGCATGTGCCGAAGTTTGTGTTCAGACGTGAAAGGAGTATTTCGTGATCAGTTGTGTCGAAAGCAGCAGACAGGTCGAGAAGAAGAAGAACAGATACTTTATCGTCATCAAGAGACGTCAGAATATCATGCAAGATTCGGAGAGAGCAGTTTCTGTGCTATGTCCAGCACGGTAGCTGACTGGTGGAAACTGAGAGAATTATTCAGAAGATGATGTTGGGATTATTGATGGAGGACCAATTTCTCTAGAATTTTTGACAAGAAAGGGAGATTGGAGATTGGTCTGAAGTTTTTCAATTCATTGGATCGAGCGACAATTTTTTTTTTTCAAAAGAGGAATCACAATGGCAGTTTTGAGGTCATCAGGGACTGAACCACTCAAAAGAGACTTGTTGAAAATATCTGTGATGACAGGTAGTAGGGAGTCGATATTTTCATAAAGGAGAGAAGTCGGGATAGGATCAAGTTCACATGCTTGTCCATTCTTTATAAATATAAAGATAAATGCTCTGTATTCGTAGCTTTTAGTACGGAAGAACATACGCAAGCATTATGTGAAATCAAAACGATTGCATACATAGCTAGAGAAACAAATTATTAAAACAAATTGAGAAGGACAACAGACAGACACATGAACAGACAGGCAGACAGACAGAAACAGAGAAACAGACAGACCGAGACATAGAAAAAGAGACAGACAGAGATCACTTAGTTTGGTGGACAACACCTGCGTGAAGAGAGAGCATCAGCACCAAGAGTCTGTCTGGAACTGTCATGAGCCTGTATATTACCAGTGAATAGATCCTATATGAGAAAAATGTCTACTCGTCATTTCCTCTCTGTCTGTCTGTCTGTCTGTTCTGCCTGTCTGCTGTTTTCAGCGTCTGGTTCTTCCCCATCTCTCCACTTTTCATGGGCCCATGGTTTGAGAGGCCTGCAGTCAAACAGTAAGAGCGCTTGTCCGTGGCTCTGACAATCCTGAGTTCAAACTACAGGTGAGGTCTGGAATATATACATACAGAATTACACAGACGCACATATAAATACATGTCATAGTGAGAGAGAGAGGGGGAGAGAGAGAGAGAGAGGAGAGAGAGAGAGGAGGAGAGGAGAGAGAGGAGAGAGAGAGAGAGAGAGAGAGAGAGAGAGAGAGGTTGGAGGAGAGAATGAAGAAGGGAGAAAGAGAGACAGAGCGAAATAGAGAGAGAAAGACAGAGATAGAAAGACAGACACACAGACAGAGTGAGGGGGAGGGAGAAAGAGAGAGAGAGAGAGAGAGAGAGAGAGAGAGAGAAGAGAGAGAGAGAGGAGAGAGAGAGAGAGAGGAGAGAGAGAGAGAGACAGAGAGAGACAGAGAGAGAGAGAGAAGAGAGAGAAGAGAGACAGAGAGACAGAGAGACAGAGAGAGACAAACACACAGACACACACAACACAACACACACACAGAACACACACACAACAACACACACACACACACACAAAGAGAGAGAGAGAGAGAGAGAGAGAGAGAGAGAGAGAGAGAGAGAGATTGGGCGGGCGAAAGTGGGATACGAAGAAGGGAGTGTGGGGATGATTATGGAGAAAAGACAGATCAGCAGCAACATGATCAGACAACAAGACAGATGGACTGCTTCTGTCATACAAGTAGTGCATATCTATTCACATACATATGTACACACGGACATGTGGAACACACGTGTTGAGGAGAAGAGAGAGAGAGAGAGAGAGAGAGAGAGAGAGAGACAGAGACAGAGACAGAGACGAGAGAGAGACAGAGAGAGACAGAGAGAGAGACAGACAGACAGACAGGCAGACAGGCAGACAGACAGACAGACACAGACAGAGAGGACGGGGATGGATATGTATGGATGCGGAAGAAGGGACAAAATCAGAAACATAACAGATAAGGAGACTGACTGTTCTTGCCATGCACGTTCACGCTCACGCGCACATACTTACACACACTCCACGCAGACACCAGAGTGCAAGTCAAGAGAGAGTAGAGAGAGAGAGATATAGAGAGAGAGCAGAGACAGAGAGAACAGAGAGACGAGAGACGAGTGAGACGGAGAGACAGAGACAGAGAGAGAGAGAGAGAAGAGAGAGAGAGAGAGAGAGAGAGAGAGACAGAGAGAGAGAGAGAGAAGAGAGAGAGAGAGAGAGAGAGAGAGAGAGAGAGAGAGTGGAATAGCAGGGGATGGGGTGAGAATGAGACAGACAATGACAAACACAATCAGACATCAAAACAGACTGTCTGCTCTCGTCATTTAAGTACGCACACGCATGTGCATACGTATACATACACTCACACAGAGACACGTAACACACGCATTTTTTTATTTTTTTATTTATTTTTTTTTTTTTTTTTTGGGGGGGGTGGACAAAAAGAGAGAGAGAGAGAGAGAGAGAGAGAGAGAGAGAGAGAGAGAGAGAGAGAGAGAGAGAGGAGAGAGAGAGAGAGAGAGAGATGGCATCATTATTGGAGAAACGTTCAACCTAGAACAGTCGATTTATTCAAGGGGTTCTTGAGACGTGGTACAGAGGGGACCAAGCCAACGATTAATGTCCTCCCTGACACTGTGGGCTGTCAGTATGAAATGTTCAGGACTGCTCGCTACAGAAAGCAGACAGACGCATCAAAAGGCGACTAAAGTAAAGACACTAATGTCGAAAAAAAAAAAACGCGGAAAAGACAGACTGACAAACGGACAGAGATGCAGGAGAGATGCAAGCCGACAGACAACAAGCATACTTACAGAGAGAGAGAGAGAGAGGAGAGAGAGAGAGAAGAGAGAGAGAGAGACAGACAGACAGACAGACAGACAGACAGACAGACAGCAACAGACAGCAAACAGGCAGACACACACACACACACACACACACACACACACACACACACACACACACACACACACACACACAGAAGATGCTTAAGATAGATAAATTACAAAGAAAGAAACAAACAAACAAAACACTCGGAGAAAATGAGAAACTGAACGTGTAGATGGATATTTGGGATTGGGGAATTTGGAAGGTACGGAAGGTTTCGGAGAAGAAAAAAGCAATCTAGATCTAGCTGATTAATCAGCTTCAAATTAAATGATGATTCACTATATTGCTTAGAAAGTTTTGTTTGGATTTAGCAGAGGATTTAACAATTTGGCAAATGCTGCTTGTTATTGACTTTCTATTGGATCTCTTTAACGTCCTCTTTGAGAAAGGAAAATTTCCAGTAGCATGGTCAAATCTGTTATAGTACCAATATACAAAAAGGGAGACAAACAATCCGGATAACTACAGAGCTGTAGCACTGACAAGTGTAATAGGAAAAATTTACACGCATATCTCAAATAAAAGGCTTACTAACTCGGCAGATAAAGAGGGAAAAATAATTGAAGAGAGGGCTACGGCACCATTGACCATATCTTCACCTTATATGCATTAGTCCAACAGTATTTGAATATAAATTCTAAGTTGTACGTTCCATTCGTTGTGTTCAAGAAGGCCTTTGATTCGGTGAATAGACATATATTGTGGAATGTGTTGAGAAACAGTGGCATTAAGGTAAATTGTACAGAGCCATTAGAGGTATACTGTTCTGGCGTGTGTGCGAGACAACCATGTTTACACGGATTTCTTCAGTTGCCCATGAGGCGTTAAGCAAGGTTGTTTACTTAGCCCACAGTTGTTTTCGTTTTTCATAAACGAATTAGCTATTGAATTATCAAAAGGGGAAACGCACGGAACACAGATGCTCCCAGGAGCTCTTGAAATGCAATTGATGCTATTTGCTGACGTGTTATTCTTCTGTCAGATACTGTTGTTGGCTTACAAAATCAGTTGAATATTCTAAAACAGGAAGCTGATAGACTTAATCTGAGCATGAAATTGGATAAAACGAATGTAATGGTTTTTCGCAAAGGAGGGCATCTTTCTATTCATGAAAAATGATGGTATGGAAATATGGAAGTAAAGGTTACAAATTCCTATAAGTATCTTGGAGCAATTATTACCACCAATCTACAGTCTGGACAGAGGCATGCAGAAAAGGGAAGAAGGGAGTCACTGAAATTCTCAGAGCTATGAACAAGTTAAGTTCCACTGATTCTTCATTTTTTCTGGAAGTTATTTCACACAGATCGAGCCTATCCTGACATATGCAGCAGAAATCTGAGGTGCAGTAGAGAATAAGCAGATAGAAACAGTGCACACTTTTGCTAAAAAAACGTTTCTTAAATATACCCTTCAGCTCCACTAACATACTTGCATAAGGCGAGACTGGCAGATATCCACTAAAGCTCCGAACAACTATAAGAGTGTAGAATATTGGCTAAAGATGATAAAGCTTCCAGTGGAAAAAAATATGTAGGGAGGCGTATGAAGTGCCATTGCAGCAACATGAAGGAGGAAGGCAAAATTGGGTAGACAATATCAGAAAAGTTCTTACTGAAAACGGTTTCGGTATAGTTTGGATCAGTCAGGGAGTTGGAAGGGGCGTTGCCTTTATCTCAGAATTTAAAGATCGTTTAATCAATTCATATAAGCAGAACTGGCATTCCCATGTAGAAGAAAACACAAAAAATATCGATGGTATTGCTCATTTAAAAATATTTTTCAAGCTGAAAAATATATCTGTCATTAAAAATAGATGGTGTCGATGTCTTTTTTGCCAGACTAAGAATGAGAACTCTTGGATTAAAGGTTAACGAAGATGGTTTATTGACGACCAGGAAATGGATAATTTGTGCTTAATGTGTTCAAAGGAAGTTGAAGACAAACGCCATTTTATTTTTCATTGCCCTGCATATGAGTCAATTCGAAATAAGTATAGTTTGTTTTCTTTACCTGTTTCGAGAAAGCATGATTTAGTAGCTATTCTTTATCTTGAAGCGAAGAAATGATAATAAAAAGTATCGCTTTCAAAATTTATTGCAGAAGCAAATAATACGAGGAACAAGAAACTGTCATCCGAACAACATTGATACAAAAAAAATTATAATGGTAAAATAACGATGGTAATTAGAGAAGAAAAAGAAGAAAAAAAAAGAATAAAAAGGTATCAAGGGAAAAAAAAATCTACGGTGGAAAAAAGGCGATAGAAACTGAAAAGACAAAATAACTACTCGAAATTTTGAGTTCCGATGAACGCTTAGTACTTCAATAACTACAGATTGATGGTCGAGTCTGGCATTTGTATATGATGTTGATTAGGGGTGTGTGTGTGTGTGTGTGTGTGTGTGTGTGTGTTGTGTGTGTGTGTTGTGTGTGTGTGTGTGTGTGTGACCCTAGATTGGAAATTGCTCGTGGTTGAAGTATACTGTAAGTGGGCGCGCGCGCGGGCTTTCGCGTGTTTTGAGTGGATCTGCATGAGTATTTTCCCTTTGCTCCTTGCTAATAGTATACTGCTATTTCATGAGTTATTCTCCTTGGCACTAAGCTGTGAAAAACTTATGCCAATGAACATGTGTCAGTGTCAGTGTCAGCATCTATCTATCTCTTTATATAGAGAGATACGTTAATAAAATTGTTGTTAATAGTATACTGCAATTTCATAAATTGTTCCCCTTGGCACTAACGCTGTGAAACGCTTATGCCAATGAACATGTGCCAGTGTCAGTGTCAGTATCTATCTATCTCTTTATATAGAGAGACACATACATACTACATACCTACCATACTATACACACATACATACATACATGCATACAATAGATAGATAGATAGTCGATAGAAGGACAGATAGGTAGATGGATAGATAGATATAGATGTGTGTGTGTGTGTGTGTGTGTGTGTGTGTGTGTGTGTGTGTGTGTGTGTGGTGTGTGTTGTGTGTGTGTGTGTGTGTGTGTGTGTGTGTGTTGTGTGTTTGTGTGTGCGTGTATAGAAGATAATGATGAATATATAGTGTGGTGTGTGTGTGTGTGTGTGTGTGTGTGGTGTGAAGTGGTGTGGTGTGTGTGTGGTGTGTGGTGAGTGGTGTGTAGTGTGTGTGTGTGTGTGTGTGTGAGAGGTGTGTGTGTGTTGTGTGTGAGAAGAGAGAGAAGAGAGAGAGAGTGAGTAAGTGTGTGTGTGTGTGTGTGTGTGTGTGTGTGTGTGTGTGTGTTTGTGCGTGGTGTGTGTATGTGTGTGTGCGCTGCTGTGTGTGCCGGTGGTATTCGTGCTTGTCTGTGACTGTGAATGAGTAAGTGTGTGTGTGTGTGTGTGTGTGTGTGTGTGTGTGTGTGTGTGTGAGAGAGAGAGAGAGAGAAAGAGAGTGAGTAAGTGTGTGTGTGTGTGTGTGTGTGTGTGTGTGTGTGTGTGTGTGTGTGTGTGTGTGTGTGTGTTTGCGCACGCGCGCGCTGGCGCGAGTGCGTATTAGTAGTGTCTTTATCTGAAAAAGAAAACAAAACATTGATAATGAAAACCAGAAAAACGATAACTTTTTTTTCTGTGGTTGTTAACTCAACAGATCAACATTCTCATGTATAACGTTGGTTCAGCTTCTGGTGAGCTTTCATAGTTAAAGTCTGTGAACATAGTGGCAGACATGTTTCATGACGTGGAACTGAGGAAAGAATCCGACCCCGACGTTGTCAGGAACTATGCTCAAGTTCCTGCTGGTTTGATGCGTGTTTGATTGTGAAAAGGGTATGTCGACAGAAACCGTGGATAGCATGCCAAAACTTTTTTTTTTAAACAAAGAAAGAAAATAAGAAAAAAGACAGGATTTTAAAGTCTCATTTGGTCTCTTGTGCCTTGGCCCATCTAGTCATGGACACCGTGCAACAATGCTCTCAAGCATGGTGTGTAGCGCGCGAATGACACAAGCTGATGGGTTTAATTAACATCACTAGGATGGTCAGCTGAAATAAAGGACAGGGTGGCCAACTGCATCATATGGAGAGGCATTGACGAGAGTGCATACTTCTTGGTTTTGTTTGTTTGTTTGTTTGTTTGTTTGTTTGTTTTTAATGGCGTGGGAAGTAACGGACGTAAAAAGAAAGGCCACTACTGGCCTTTGACAGTCTAGCAAACCTCCAACTTGATCGTGGTGAAGAGACATGAAAGAGGAAAGAATATTC
>CM065720.1:3776094-3778594 GCA_033310375.1 Conus canariensis
TAGAGGAAAAACCTCCAGAAATTCTAGTCTTGGTTTTCTTTCACGGGTACACAGCCAGAGATCAATAATGCACAAGTCTGTGCCAGGGAAACACCCTCAATATTAATTCACAGATCCTCAGTCGAAGAGCCAGATACCTGTTCCAAGGAATAACTTATTCAGTTCCAGTTCACCACATTAAGGTTCCTGTCAATAGAATTCGCTCCCTGAGTCAGTCAAACAACACCAATGCATATCAATCTTAAAACATCATTATTTCAACCATCTTATGTGCTTATGTTTGCAAACTCCCCAATAAATCCACCATCGTCCACCATCCTCCTTGCCATATATAATAACCCTCACAATTATGAAAGCCTTTTCTTCTTGAAATGCTTGTGGTTTTGCATGCTTGTGTGTTTATCTCTTAAGTCAGTCTTTCGTTTGAAAGATTGTGTGTGTGTGTGTGTGGTGTGTGTGTGTGTTGTGTGTGTGTGTGCGCGCCGTGAGCGCGCGCGCGCGCGCGCGCGCGTGTGTGTGTGTGTGTGTGTGTGTGTGTGTGTGTGTGTGTGTGTGTGTGTGTGTGTGTGTGTGTGTGTGTGTGTGTGTGCGTGCGCGCGTGTGTGTGTGTGTGTGTGTGTGTGTGTGTGTGTGAGTGTGAGTGTGTGTGTGTGTGTGGTGCGTGCGTGCGTGCGTGCGTGCGTGTGTGTGTGTGTGTGTGTGTGTGTGTGTGTGTGTGTGTGTGTGTGTGCGCGCGTGCGTGCGTGCGTGCGTGCGTGCGTGTGTGGTGTGTGTGTGTGTGTGTGTGTGTGTGTGTGTGTTGGGTGGGTGACTGGGTGGGGGGTTGTGCGTGTGTGCGCGCGCGTGCGTACGTGCTTCGCGTGCGTGCGTGCGTGGTGTGTTGTGTGTGTGTGTGTGTGTGTGTGTGTGTGTGTGTGTGTGTGTGTGTGTGTGTTCTGTTAACTCCTGTCTTCCTGTAATAATGTCCGTTTACTTGTATTCTGTGTGTGTGTGTGTGTGTGTGTGTGTGTGTGTGTGTGTGTGTGTGTGTGTGTTTTGTGTGTGTGTGTGTCTTTCTCTGTGTTTTCTTTCTTTCCTTGTAGTGTTTTCCGCTAGAATAAGGTGGTTTTGCTGTCAACCTGACATACCCCCAAATGGTGACTGGGCAATCAATATGTTTTTTTTTTCTTTCTCCACTCGTGTCTCATTTATAGTTTTGTCTTCGTGTCTCGAAACTGATGTCTCCATACTCCTTCATGCTTCTTGTATTCCTCGGTGTTTCCTGTTTGTTTGATTGTTTTCAGAACATGCATAACTATGAACTCTTCCCCGCACCCCTCCCCCCCCCCTCTCTCTCTCTCTCTCTCTCCCCTCCTCTCTCTCTCTCTCTCTCTCTCTCTCTCTCTCTCTCTCATTTCAAATCTTTTTTGCATGTTTCTACATTTATTGCCTTGTTTTATTTTGTCGAGGACTGGATGTAGAAAAGCACAGTCAGTGCGTATTGTTATCCTCGTAAATACAGATTTTTGTCTCTCTCGCTCGCTCGCTAGCTTACTGGCTCTCCCGCCCGACTCCCTTACACGTAAACACAAAGGCACTGAGAGGAGAGAGAGAGAGAGAGAGAGAGAGAGAGAGAGAGAGAGAGAGAGAGAGAGAGAGAGACAGAGACAGAGACAGAGACAGACAGACAGACAGAGAGATGGATACATAGAAATTGATAGATACATACATACATTTACACATACATACATGTATGCATACATACATACATACATATATAACACATGTATACATGCATACACGCATATTTACATACATACATACATACATACATAAACATACATACATGCATACATGCATACATGCATACATCATACATACATACATACATACATACATACATACATACATACATACATACACATGCATACATACACATGCATACATGCATACATACATACATACATACATACATACATACATACATACATTATACATACATACTACATACTACATACATACATACATACATACATACATACACACACACTTATACAGACAGACAGGCGGACATGGTTCGAAACATTCAGTCCCCCGAAAGGTGCAGGACTCTTTACTTCAGCAAGGAACCGAAGAAATCATTGCACACAGGACACCAAATACGACAGGAAGATCCATAATTTCGGCTGCACCCGTTCATCAAGGAATGTTACTGAGAACAGTTGTCGCTTTTTGGCTGAACAAGACAAGACAATAAATCACTGAGCAACAAACACTGGAAACAAGAGACGCCAAATGAAGGGAGAACAGGGAACAATAGATACATAGAAAAAATGACGGGCTGTGGTGGATCAATAGAGATGGGTCAGAAAGGGGAGGCAAGGAGAGAGATGTTGGGCAGGGAAGGGGCAGTGTTGATCGATAAATCGTTCGTTTTTTATTTGTAGACATGACTCTGTAAATAGGCTCAGAGAGAGAGAGAGAGAGAGAGAGAGAGGAGAGAGAGAGGAGAGAGAGAGAG
>CM065720.1:3783594-3786094 GCA_033310375.1 Conus canariensis
GGCTCTCAACTCCCCAAAGTTGCTGACTTTGATGACAAAAAGGGCCCTAACTTTAACAGGCAGTGGGCTCTCAACTCCCCAATGTTGCTGACTTTGATGACAAAAAGGGCCCTAACTTTAACAGGCAGTGGGCTCTCAACTCCCCAATGTTGCTGACTTTGATGACAAAAAGGGCCCTAACTTTAACAGGCAGTGGGCTCTCAACTCCCCAAAGTTGCTGACTTTGATGACAAAAAGGGCCCTAACTTTAACAGGCAGTGGGCTCTCAAAATAAGAAGACCTTTGCAAACATACTTACTTCCTCCTCACACAGACACCCCCACAAAAAATCAACCTATCGATAGCAGTTGTCAGCTGATCAGTGAATCGGATGGCCGTCCTCTGGTGTGCTATGTTGATCCATGTAATTAAACAATGACGGGAAATTATCGCCTAAAGATAAGTATGCTTGCAACGATTAGTTCACAAAATGTCTGTCTGTCTGTCTCTCTGATCTAAACGGTCCGACAAATCTTAAATTGTCTAGAAATATTAGTCCTGACCATCACTCGGAGCTTAGAGAGAATCATTTTCATACTACAAATTATCGCAAAACTACATTTAAGGACCAAAATGTAAACTTCCCCAGTGACCTCACCCATGACAGTATGAACGTTTTGCAACCTGGCCTCTCGTCCACTTTCAGGTTTATGCCCCGCTCTAAAGATCAGAGGAACTTGTGAAGTAAGTCCTACGTGACGATCAATAAATCCTGACTCTCGAACACTAACCCCCCCCCCCCCCCCCCCCCCCATACACACACACACCGTTTCGCTTTTGATGGAGAACGCCTCTCTTTACTCCCAGAACTTCCCATCAAAGACTCCCGACGCTGTGTACATGGAAGTGTTCCCGGCATCAAACACGTTTCTGTGGGACTGGTCCGTCATTCACACCAACATGGCATCAGTCTGTTCCACGAGTTCTCTGCCTCCCTTTGGATCTAGACTAGCTGAAATAGAAAATAGAATCCACAGAATCAGAAAAAAATGTGGTTTTTTGTAACCCTATGATGGAAATTCAGTCCACTCTATTCACGTCAGACAGAAGAAATTCAAACTATGAACTACGTCTGCTGTTCATCAGCCCACTCTATTCACGTCAGACAGAAGAAATTCAAACTATGAACTACGTCTGCTGTTCATCAGCCCACTCTATTCACGTCAGACAGAAGAAATTCAAACTATGAACTACGCCTGCTGTTCATCAGCCCACTCTATTCACGTCAGACAGAAGAAATTCAAACTGTGAACTACGTCTGCTGTTCCTGAACAGATTCAGAAATCTGAACACCATTTTGAATCTATAGGAATTGAAAGAACAGTGCTTTGCTCTGAACCCTCGTCAAACGAAAGTTCAAGAAACTATTAGACATCGAACATTATGTTCATTTTGTGCACCAGTCAAAGAACAACACTGTTCATGGTGCACAGAGAAAAGGCTCCCGACAATTAGAAAGGTTTACTCTCTGAATTCTTGTCATTACATATATTTATTTTGTTCGTATTATATATGAAGTGGAATTTAAACTCAGGAGAATGCATGTGTCCAACAAGATCGAGAAGCTCTGTTAAAAGAAAGAATTCTGAATCCTGAATGAGTTTGTTCCTAGAACACACTCCTCTTTCCACCAAGTTTCGTTAAAATCTGGTCGGTAGTTTGGGCATAATGTGACTGGCAGACATGAAAACAAACCAAAGTGCGTGAAACCATACCCCACTGAGTGGATGTCACAGCTGGATACATATATTCACAGATGGGAGCTGTGGATTGCAAGTAGAAAGACAAGTAGGCAGAGGGGTGCACTGCTATCAAAGAAGAAGAATGTCAATATCACACGCACGCGGTTTGTTCTTATACACTCAAGGGCACGCAGTCCGTCCCGATTTGTCTCTTCATCTCCCTCTTTGATTCAGTTGAAGGTTTGAAAATGGAAGAGAATGGTAAAGTTTTTTTTTTTTTTTTAAGAAATCGCTCCATGGCTTAAATGGCGTTTGGAGAGCAACCCTTTCAGCTAACACTTTGAATTTACTTCATTTTCTTGCTTACCTTCAGGAAGACATTCAGAAATTGGCGGTGTACCTTCCATGATCTCTCATTGAAGTCCAGTGGGATTCGTTGGTATGGTGTGATATCTGTGCATGTCTATTTGAATGTCACTTCCAGATGTCTCTGATCAACCACCAGACGGTTTTTGAGGTCAGCCATGTCATAAACGATATCAATTGAAAACACGTGTATGTCATTCTCTTGTGGAATCGGTGTTGCCTGTGCATTGGCTGCAAACAGATGAAAGTATCCTCCCATCCGCACCTTCCCCACTATGTACATTTTGAATTATACAGGTGTTCTTAATGTCTTGCGATATGTGTTAAGCGACAATTCGCACCTATTCAGAAAGCATGACATCAAGAATTGCTTAGGAAATCAACCCCCCGGAACTCACAACTTAAGTTTAAGT
>CM065720.1:3788594-3793594 GCA_033310375.1 Conus canariensis
GTCAAATAAATCATATTGTAGACCCCAGCACCAGACTTCTGCCGGTAGCCATTAGAAACATATTGTCATGAAGCCACCCACCGGAGTAGACACTGCACGTCTGCCTGTTCCTATCCAACACACACTGGACACTGGCCATTAAACCCTCTAGCCCCATCCCACCTTGCTAAAGACAATAATTACTGGGTCACAAAGCCAGCATGAGTGAGAATCCTTTTCAGGGGTGCGCCATTACGTCCACTCAGCGACACTTCGTACGAACTTCCTAATACCACATAGGGACGTTCAGATCGTGAGTCAGAAGTTTATTCACTGGGAGGTGCTCAGTACTTCAGCAATCGATTCTTCCCTAGTTACGACAGAGGCTGATGGAGCGACGGGGAACCTTACAGTAGAGGTAAATCAAGTAAGTGAAGAAAGCTCTCTGGGCAGCCATCACAAGCTTTCGACTGGATGGGCAACAGGTTCCTTTCAGTTATGTACCCCTAAGGAGCCTGTGGTCAAATGTTTAGGCCGTTTACCAGAGAAGTTGACGGTCGTGAGTTTGAACCTGTCATGGGGTCGGGTTTTGAAACCATGTCTGTCCACCCCAGCAATAAACGAATACCTGATTCAGTTCAGGAGAGGTTAAAGACAGCTGAAGGAGAGGGGAAGGTTACGCTTTCCACTATACCGTGCCCTAAACACGGTAACTGTCTAAGAGTTAAATGCCCCTGCAGCTCTAGTTGGTGGGAACTTTAATCTTAAGCTCAACCTAACTCTTGATTCTCCATACCCTTTCTCTTTGTTTAAATAAGCATACTTTATGTGCACATTTCAGAGGAATGCTATTGTGCTTGATTGGTAGAGAGAGAGAGAGAGAGAGAGAGAGAGAGAGAGAGAGAGAGAGAGAGTGTGTGTGTGTGTGCGCGCGTCTGTATGTGTGTGTGTGTGTGTGTGTGTGTGTGTGTGTGTGTGTGTGCGTCTGTGTGTGTGTATGTGTGTGTGTGTGTGAGTGTGTGTGTGTGTGTGTGTGTGTGTGTGTGTGTGTGTGTGTGTGTGTGTGTGTGTGTGCGTGCGCGCGCGCGCGCGCGCGTCTGTGTCTGCGTCTGTGTGTCTATGTGTCGGTGTGTGTTTTAACTTGAAAACAAACTAACAAGCAAAATAACAAATAGCCCAAGAGTTGTTTCTTACATCTGGATGTTAATGATGTCCAACTAAAACCTTTGCTGAAAATTAAAAAAAACTTCCCTGAAGGCTGAATTTTTTTTTTCAACAGTGCCTCTTGGTCTGTTGTGATAATGATACTGTTGCGATGTCTGTAATGTTGACAATTCTTCTATAGCACAGCTGCGTGACATGTTAAAGAGAAGATTCCTTTACATGTTAGAATGCACTCATCCTCTCTTCCTACACCTCCCTTCCCTTCTCCGTATCCCTCCCCCTGCCCCCTCCCACCCTGAACCCCCCAATAAGGGAGGGGCAGGGAGGTGATGGTTAAATCGGTAGTCATGTTTTTCATTCCCTTTAAAATCTACAAAACAAAAGCTCAATCCGTCTTTATGCTTGTCCGTTCTTTAGAATTTAATTGCTATTTATTCAAACTTTTTCGCACGGTAAAACAGACGCAGGCGTAATAAGAACTCAAAATGATTGCACACATAGCAAGAGAAACAGACTAAAACGAAAGAAATGGAAAAGCAGCGATAATAACAGACACAGCGATAAACAACACCCTAAACGACAGACAGAAGCAGAGAGACAGACAGACCGACACAGAGAAAGAGAAACAGACAGGGAACACTTAATTTGGCGGACAACGTCTGCATGAAGATGGACCGCCAGCACCAAGAGTCTGTCTGGAACTGCCATAAGCCTGTATATTGCCAGTGCATAGGTGCCGTAGGAGAAGGACAGGCCTACATGCCATTTCCTCTCTGTCTGTATTTCTCTCTGTCTGTCTCTCTTTATGGCTGTCTGACTCTCTGTATGTTCTGTATTCAACGCCTGGCTTTTAGCCACTAGAGTTCTGCGTAATTCATGTTCTCTGTCTTTCCTCATTTCACGGACCCTTGCTTTGAGAGGCCTGGACTCAAATGATAAGAGCGCTTGTATGAGGACCCTGACGATCCTAAGTTCGCACTACTTGTGGAGAGAGAGAGAGAGAGAGAGAGAGAGAGAGAGAGAGAGAGAGAGAGAGAGAGAGATGGAATGGTGGATAAGGTATATGAAGCAGGGAGTGAGGACGTGAGATGGAGAAGAGACAGATAACCAGAAACACAATCAGACCGTTCTTGTCAGACAAGCAAGTGCACATGCGCGTACATACATGTATACATAAGACGCACATGACATATGTGTTGAGAGAGAGAGAGAGAGAGAGAGAGAGAGAGAGAGAGAGAGAGAGAGAGAGAGAGACACTGACACTGACACTGACACTGACACTGACATCTTTTATTGACATTGGCTAATAGCCTTTTTGTCAAGGGGGTACAATGTCTTTTGTTTTTGCATAGAAGAAAAGAAAACTAAAGAAAAACTGCAAATTAGGTGTCTACACAGCTAAGCAACATCTGAAAATTATTCCCATTTCCATCACTCATTTGTGTTTCCTGTCTATGTTCTATAACAAAATCATTCTCACACAACAACCATTCCCTTCACATGCGCACACTGATCCATCCTAACTTCCATCAACTTGCACGCACGCATTTATATCCTTATCCTCCCTTCTCCGCATTCACACATATTCTCTGTACAGATAATTTATCTGACTTGATATTATGAAAAAACAACAACAAAAAAACCATTCACTTGAACCATCAAGCTTCGAGGTCAAATAAGTGTTCCACACAATAAAAATGAAATATAATTGATATCCCTTCAGTGCTTTGAACTTTTATTCATTCATAATTTTCTTTCGCGTGTCTACTGCTTCTGTTAGATATTTTGCCAGCATCTTCAACAATGTTTCATCACTTGTTTGCAAAATACTGTTAAGGTTTCGACTCTTGATTGTGTTATTTTCAAATAGTCTTGATTTTTTTCTTATGTTCCCATAAGCAGGACAAGTGAACAAAAAATGTAACTCATCTTCTCTAACTGCAATATCATTACACAACGGACATGAATCATCAACAGCATCATTATTTAGATACCATCTTTTATTAGCCTTTAATCCCAGTGTTCTATTTCTCAATCTTGCAAGGATGCCTCTTTGCCACCGATTAGATACTAGATGTAAATATGTTTCTGCCTCCAAGTTACTTTTGAAAGATAGGAACCAGGAATATTTATCATGTTCTTCTAGTTGGCTGTGCCAGTTTTGTTTATACGAGGAAATTAATCTATCTTTGAATTCAGACATAAAAACGGTTTCGTTTCCAACTCCCTGGCTCAACCACACTATTCCAAACCCATTCTCTGTTAGCACTTTCTTAATCTTAGAGGCCCAGTTAACATTTCCTAACTCACACTGTTGTACCATCATGTCGTAGGCTTGCCTGCTCAGTCTAGCTACTGGTAATCGTATTACTTTACACCAGTATCTAACACACTTCACAATACATCTGATGTACAAAGGGTACCTTCCTGTTTCACCGTAAGCTATTTTATTGGACGAATGAATCGGAATATTCAAAAACCGTTTGATCGCATAAGTGTGCACTCTTTCTATGTTTAGATTATTTTCAAGTCCCCATATTTCAGCACCATATGTAAGAATCGGTTCAATCTGTGTATCAAATAGCTTCCAAAATATGTGTGGATCAGTAGTATTTAATTTCTTTAATGTTCTCAAAATTTCTATCACCCCTTTTTTGCCTTTTCTACTTGTTTCACACCAACCTAAATTCCAACTTAATTTTGTCGTAAAAAACATACCTAAGTATTTGTACCAATTGGTTACTTTAACCTCAGAATTACCATACCACCAAACTTCATTCTTAGCTAAATATCCACCTTTACGAAACACAATAATATTGGTTTTATCAAGGTTTACTGTCAGCTGTAGTTTATCAGCTTCCTGTTTCAAAACATTCAATTGGTTTTGCAATCCCATTGCTGTACTAGACAACAGAATTACATCATCAGCAAACATCATCATAAAAATCTCCACAGCACCTGGAATAATCTGAATACCATGTTTACCATTTCTTGAGAGTTCTAAAGCAAGCTCATTGATAAAAAAGAAAACAACTGTGGGCTTAAAAGGCAGCTTTGCTTGACTCCACGTGGGCAATTGAAAAAATCAGAATAAACACATTTCTC
Organism: Conus canariensis; assembly: GCA_033310375.1. Taxonomy (NCBI): domain Eukaryota; kingdom Metazoa; phylum Mollusca; class Gastropoda; order Neogastropoda; family Conidae; genus Conus; species Conus canariensis. The sequence continues at coordinate 3,792,843 of CM065720.1, forward strand.
ACGCACACATGCCAATACAGAGTCGTACATTCTACGTAATGCCATATATAACTTTCCGTTGACTCCGTTTTTTCTAAGAACATTCCATAAAATATTTCTGTTTACAGAGTCAAAAGCTTTTCTGAAATCAACAAAAGCGACATACAATTTTGTATTCTTAAGCATGTATTTTTGTACAAGAGCGAACAACGTAAATATATGATCAGTTGTACTGTACCCAGATCTAAACCCTGCTTGCTCCTCCCCGATTTTCTCTTCCAAGTCTGCCCAACGGTTTAATCTCACATTTAAAATGTGTGTGTAAACTTTGCTGACAACACTTGTCAACGCTACACCTCGGTAGTTATCAGGAGTGTTTACATCTCCCATTTTGTGGATAGGAACGATGATCGATTTAGCCCATTCAATCGGAAACGACCCGCTTCGAAACAAGTTATTGAATATCAATACCAGAACATCAATTACTAAATGATTAGAACTCTTTAGCATTTCCCCTACAATTGTATCTGGCCCTGCACTCTTCCCACCCTTCAAATGTTTTATGCCGTCAATCACTTCTTGTCTAGTAATCGGTTCGTTGAATAAAGGTTCGTCTGTTTCCGTCATATCTGTTTCTGATTCTTGTGTTTCTACTCCGTTGCCTTCCACTGTGTTGCCAGAATGGTTAAAGACATTAAAGAAATGATCATACCATTGCTGAGATGTAATATCATTGTTTATCGTTGTCTTTCTTTCACTTGTCTTACTGCTGA
>CM065720.1:3803594-3808594 GCA_033310375.1 Conus canariensis
CAACGTACAATCTCCTCCTCCACCTCCCCTGTTCGCGCAACTCCCCCACCCCTCCACCCCTTCTCTGTCCTTGCCTACCATGCTTACCAACATGTGACTGCTTTGTTGCCACCGTCCATTGTACAAAAACTGATGCTATTTTTTCTTGTTCTCTTTTTTCTTTGTTCTTGATTTATTGTTTGTGCGTATGTGTGTCTGTGCGTGCGAGCGAGCGTGCGTGCGTGCGTATGTATGTGTGTGTGTATGTGTGTGTGTGTGTGTGTGTGTGTGTGTGTGTGTGTGTGTGTGTGTGTGTGTGTGTGTGTGTGTGTGTATGCTCTCACTTGCAGACCTAAGAATCAGATTACCAGTTAAGTTTCGGTGAAATGGAAAAACATTCTGCCTCCTTCCAGGCTGGAACTACTTATCCGGAATTCCTGCATTTGCTTGGTGCAGAGACGGATTCCACTTGGTTTCCTGTTCCAGTCAACGAAACAATAACTTTTTCACAGGTTTTAGCTGCTTTCTGTGACAATCACATATTGAAATTTTCAGATCAATTATCATTTTTAGGGCAACATGATAATGTGCACATCTGCTTTTAACTTCATCTCCTTCAGCAAGACCAGGTGTAAAGAATATAGCCACCTCTTCTCACTTATTCTTTTATATAAATGGAGAATGGTGATCACCATTGATACAACTCTCCAGAATGTAAGCAAAACAAATTTATGTCATCTATCTACGATGAGGCTTTTCAACCCATTAAGGTGAAAGATACCTTACCGTGCCTTCTTTTATCCACGTCCTGTTCTCCTTTAAACAACAGCTATTTTCTGTGAATGCTGAAACTCGAGTTTTTTCCCTACTGTGAATCAAATCTCTACATGGCGAAAGGAAATATTATAAAAAAAAATTCAATCCGAAGTGTCTCTCAACCTTGTCAAACCATCGTTTAGTACCTTGTCCTTCATCAGTAGAAAGACAGAAATAACACATCATACATTGTCATCATTACATCGTAGCATGGTAAAATACAGATGCTATATAAAATGTCAGATATGACAAGAAAATGTATTATTCACTAAGGACAGAACAAGTACTAAACTGGACACAATTTCATGGGTGAAGGACATTAAATACCATCATCTAACAAATACATGCTTAAAGAAAAACCCAAACAGAAAGAACTGATCCAAATAGTCATATTCGAGTTGTTCCAACCAATGTACACGCTATAAGAACAAGCCCGATACATAGAACTAATCCAAATGGTCATACTCCAGTTGCTCCATCACAATATACGCATCGTTTTATACATATCAGAACAAGAATCGCATGTGATAGCTTGACATAGCAAAACGCATCAAATGACTTGTCCGAAAATAGCATTGTGATTAGCAGTTCAGTAAGAACAGCTTCTGGAGAAACAGCTGATCACCTGTGACGTGTTTTATGCTGAAACATGTATGTAAAGGAACAAGGGAACGACCTACACCTTACAATGTACGACGATGGGTATTGTCTGAGGGGACAGAACGATACAAGAGGGTATATTACATAGGCGTGGATGTGAAATACATGCTCCACTGTCACTCAGTACAACATAGATCTACTTCCATATTACATTATAAGCAATAGAAAAAAATCTCTTTCATACTCAACGCTACTTCTTTCACTCTCTCTCTCTCTCCACCACACACACACACACACACACACACACACACACACACACACACACACACACACACACACACACACACACATATATATATATATATATATATATATATATATATATATAATATATATATCATCTACACTGCTGGACGAATAACCAGCATGACTTAAGTTTTCAAGCCACTGACGTAAAAAGCAGAGTGTGGTCCACACCATCAACATCTCAACAACTCATACCTTGTCTAAAAACCACTCACCAGTCCAAGCCATCAATAGTGTGTCTGGAATTACGCATCAAACCAAGCAATGAATAGTGTGTCTATACCTACGCATCAAACCACCATTTGATAACAGCGCCAGGTGCATCTGAGCCGTGAGCATGCAGGAGGTAAGAAGGACGAGGGCAGGTGGGTGGAAGAGTGGGCTGGGGATGGGCGCCTTTGACCAAAACAACTGGACAGAAAGAAGATGGGCTGAAACAATATTCAGAGTATTGTGTGGCAGTGAAAAACTGTACATCAAACACAATCAGAAACGTAATCAGCATATACAGAACAACGTGCCACCAAGTCTACGAAAAGACTAACTGAGTGTGAATGAAACGACTTGTCGGTTCATGTCTGGCTGGCTGATTGATGGTATTCTCATCTACATGGACGCAACGAACACACACACAACACACACACACACACACACACACACACACACACACACACACACACACACACACACACACACACACACACACACACACACCATTTACATTACTTGCAATTTCCTAATGATTCGTAAATGTGCATAAGAAGTCAAAACTTATGAGAAGGTGAAGGAAGTAATGGGGATTGTGGCACTGATTATACACACACACACACACACACACACACACACACACACACACACACACACACACACACACACACACACACACACACACACACACACACACACAACAGAGAGATATATACAGAGACAGAGACAGAGAGAGAGAGAGAGGCAGACAGAGACAGAGACAGAGACAGAGAGAGAGAGAGAGAGAGAGACAGACAGACAGACAGACAGACAGACAGACAGAGAACATACGCACATATAGATAGACAGATAGGTAGATAGATAGAGATAGACAGATGGATTGACATAGATAGATAGATAGATAGATAGATAGATAGATAGATAGATAGATAGATAGATAGACAGATAGATAGATAGACATAGATAGATAGACATAGATAGATAGATAGGTATTGCTATTATCGTTGCACAGTGTTGGTACCGCACAGCTTCTATCCACTGACATTCCCACAAGTATTGCATAACTATGGCCAGGAACAATGTGTATTCCAAAAGATCGAACAGGACAAACATGTTAACCTTTCTCAATGTAGCTTTGCTCAATGAAAATAAGTGGCCCACAACTCCATTCCGTTGGGTCTGCATTCTCAAGCCAGTATGGACAAATATCCGTCACAGACTCTACAGTCTCAAGCCAGTATGGACAAATATCCGTCACAGACTCTACAGTCTCAAGCCAGTATGGACAAATATCCGTCACAGACTCTACAGTCTCAAGCCAGTATGGACAAATATCCGTCACAGACTCTACAGTTTCAAGCCAGTATGGACAAATATCCGTCACAGACTCTACAGTCTCAAGCCAGTATGGACAAATATCCGTCACAGACTCTACAGAATTTCAAAGGCGTACAATGAAAACTCATTTTCTTCCAGCTGTTCATCAGAACTGGGTCTCCCTGTAAATGACCGCTACAAACTGATTTGGACATTTGTATCAGACCTCAACATCTCTAAATGGAGAGAACGGTAAAACAGACTTTGACAAGACAGAACGGGTAGTGTCATGCCCGAATAGGTCTTCCTCGTGTTGGAAATATGCACAGATGTTTAGCTGGCATGTCGCAAGGTTAACGGACAGAGCAGATTTGGAAAGAAAACGCAATGAAAATCATTCCTTGCCAAACGAGGAAACGAGGATTGTCACTGTATTGTGTCTTTTGTTTCTTTGGGCCAGCAAGAAGGCTAGCATCCCCAGAACAAACAAAACAATGTGAAAAACGCCGGTATTTGGACTGTTCTCAACAACATCAGTGACAGATACCTGGGGTAAAAACAAACAAAGGAAACAAAGAAAACCTATGAAGAAATATCAATGAAAACAAACATATATCACAAAAGGTTAGATGAAACCAGACAAAAGAAAATTATGGATACTCTTTCAGATCAACAGGTGCTGTTTTCAAGTCAACATTTCCAAACGTAACATTGCTTCTGGTGAGCTTTTAATGTTAAGTCTGTCAATAGATTGAAAGACATGTGTCTGAACACATAACCGAATAAAGGACCTATCGCAAGAAGTCTGTACAAACAGATCACTTCAACACAATCAGGTACCGTACCCGACTGCTAGTTATCGAAGCAAAGGAGTATCCTTGAACAAACCCTCGTTTTAACTAATATCGCAACCTTAGCCTCTCCTTGCTATGCCTTGCGATTCCATCTCTTTCTACACACGTACAAACCCATATTTGTGCTGAATTTTAAATCAAGAACACTTTGTCTTACCCCCTCCTCACCTCCTCACCCAAATAATTGCAGAAAAAAAACAACCTCAACAGAGTGGTCGGTCTCTCGACGAGCACGTCTCCTTTAATAAAAATCCTATTACAGGTTGCCTGCTTTCAAGACAAGAATGCCCCTACTCCCCACCCTCGCCTACCTCACAGAAACTCAAGCTTTAACACACACACACACACACACACACACACACACACACACACACACACACACACACACACACACACACACACACACACAAATACACACACTTCAGGCTGACAGGACAAGAAGTCTCTCCTCACAAACTCACCAAAGTTTTACAGATTGCTGACTTTCATGAAAAAAACCCCCACGAAACTTTAACAGACAATGGGTCTCAAAACATTAAGATCTTTGCAATCCTTCTCACGTTTCTATCACAGACAAACAAGTCAGCCTATTCATAGCAGTTTGGATCTGATTGATCAAACAGATGTTCGACCTCTGGTGTCTCATTTTGATCCACGTAATTAAATTTGTATTTCAAATGATGTGGTGGGATATTGTCGCCTAAATAGAAGTAAGCATGCAATGACTAGCTCACACAATCTCTGTCCCTCTGTCTGTCTATCTATCCATCTGTGTGTTTGTCTGTCTGTCTGTCTGTCCTCTCTCTCTTTGTCTCTCTCTGTCTCTGACTCTGTCTCTGTCTCTCTGTATCTGTCTGTCTGTCTGTCTGTCTGTCTGTCTCTCTTTCTCTCTCTCTCTCTCTCTCTCTCTCTCTCTCTCTC
>CM065720.1:3813594-3816094 GCA_033310375.1 Conus canariensis
CGTCAATTCTTCACACAGTATGTGAGAGAGAAAGAAATTGATTGTGCCAGATCTTTGAGTTATGGCGGGAAAAGAGGTCATATTTCTACGTCAATCTTCTTCCTGAACATCTCTCTGCACGCCTGCCTGTCTCCTCTACCCCTCCTCTCTCACCCCCCCCCCCCCCTCACCTCCCTGATCCCATTTCCTCCTTGACACTCGCTCCACTTCCTCTACTCGATCAAAGACTCTTTGCCATTGTGTGGTTTTACTTACAGCAGCTTTCATTTTTTTTCCTCTGTCGTCTTTCGTGTACACCCCCCCCCCCCGCCCCCCTTCCCTCCCTCTACTCGGTTCCACTATACTCGCTCAGCTCCTTCCCACCATCCACACATCCAAAGTGAAATAAATCCTATTGCAGACCCCAGTGCCAGACTTCTGCACGTATCCATTAACAGATCGCCATGAAGCCACCCACCAGAGTAGACATCGCACTTCTGCCTCTTGCCTCCAGCATACACAGGGCAGTGGCCACTAAACCTTCCATCTTCACCCAAACTTGCCAAAGACAATGATACTAGGTTGCAAAGCCAGCATGAGTGAGAATCGTTTTCAGAAGAGGGCCACAAAGTCCATTCAGCGACTTTTTCCAGGAACTTATCAACACCACAAATGGGCGTCCTTGCCTTAAGAGCCAAAAGTTCGTTCACTGGAGGCTGCTCAGGACTTCAGTGATCGACTCTTTCTAAGTTACGACATAGACGGGTGGAGGAATAGAGAACCTTACAGTAGAATAAATGAGTAAGCAAGGAAAGCTGTCTGGGCAGCCATCACAAGCTTCTCACTGGCTTGGGAACAAGCTCCTTTCAGCTCCTGTACTTTTGAGGGGCTCGCGCTCAAATGGTGAGTGTTTGCCTGAGGAGTTGATGGTCATGAAATCGAACCTGTCATGGGGTTGGGTTTTTTTTACTCTCTCTGTCCAACCAGCAATAAACAGATACCTGATCCAGTTCAGGAGATATTAAAGGTGGCGGAAATGTGTTTTAACATGAAAACAAACTAACACGCTAAAAAAGCAAACAGCCCAAGACTTACTTACTTAGACTTAGATGCTCGCGCGTCTTGCGACGCATGAGGCAGTCAAGTCGCTCTACTGAGCACGGTCCTCAGCCAGTTTGCTGGTGCCACTCCATCTTCTGTCAACGAGTCTGAGGTCTCTCACCACTGTCTGTCGCCAGCTCATCCTGGTTGTCCTCTTTTTCTGTGGCCTGCTGGGGTCCATTTCATGGCCTGAGTGGCAGGTCTTGATAAGGGTAATCTCAAGACATGACCCAGCCAGCGGAGGCGCCGTCTGCAGATGGTAGTTAACACGGGGGCTGTTTGGACCTCTCCCTGATTTCTTCATTTGGAATAAAGTCTGACCATTTGATGCCTAAGATCTTACGTAGGAACTTAATGTCAAAGCGTCGAGTTTCGTCTCCTGGCTGGTCTTCAGTTGCCAGATTTCACAGCCATATAGCAGCGTTAAAATCACACTAGAGTTACAAAACTTCGATTTGATTTCAAGGGAGAATTTCTTGCTGTTTCATGTTTTGTTCAGCTGATTGAATACTGATGTTGCCTTCCCAGCACGACACTTCAGTTCATGGTCGAGGTCATTGGCATTGTTGATGGAGCTGCCTAGGTATGTGAGGTTCTCTACTTCTTACACTTGCTTTAGGTCGATGAGAACGCCTGTTGGCTCCTGGTGTTTACCGGTCAGCATGGTTTTAGTCTTTTTGGCACTGATAATGAGGCCAATGTTGCCTGCAAACTTGCTGATATTGTCTACAAGCACCTGCAGCCCAAGCGCTGTTTTTTGTTTTGAAATCCTCATGTCAATGATGATGTCCAGTTGAATGCACTCATCCTTTCTTACTGCACCCTTTTTCCCCCATCCATATCCCCCCTGCCCCCTCCTCCCCCCCTCGACCCCACCCCCCCAAAAAAAAAAATAAAAAAATAAAAATAAAGGACAGGGAGCAGGGAGGTGATAATAAATTTAGTGTTTCGCAACGTGACAGAAACTTGAAACGTGTCGATATGTTTTTCTCCTTCCCTTCTTAACCTACAAATCAGAGACTCAATCCACGTCCATGCTTGTCCAATCTTTGTACGTCAAGATAAGTGCTATGTATTCGTAGCTTTTATGAACGGAAGAGCAGATGCAGGCATAAAGAGAAATCAAATCAATTGCGTACATTGCTAGAGAAACAGACTTTTAAAAAGTGGAGAAGGAGACATAATTATGGACAGACACACATATGAACACACACAGAAAGACAGACAAAAGCACAGAGAGAGAGAGAGAGAGAGAGAGAGAGAGAGAGAGAGAGAGAGAGAGAGAGAGAGAGAGAAGATGGGGAGGGGGAGATGCAATTAAATGAATAGGTTGTAAAGCGAAAGAGAAACAGAGAAACGGAGGGAAACAGAAAGGAAGAAGAAAAGAAAAACGAGAGAGAGAGAGAGAGAGAGAGAGAGA
>CM065720.1:3821094-3843594 GCA_033310375.1 Conus canariensis
GAAATAGGCGTCATCTGCACCTTCAGATACATCTGTGTACCTATCTGTTCAGTACTGTTTATTGAAAGAGGCGTCATCTGCACCTTCAGATACATCTGTGTACCTATCTGTTCAGTACTGTTTATTGAAAGAGGCGTCATCTGCACCTTCAGATACATCTGTGTACCTATCTGTTCAGTACTGTTTATTGAAAGAGGCGTCATCTGCACCTTCAGATACATCTGTGTACCTATCTGTTCAGTACTGTTTATGAAAGAGGCGTCATCTGCACCTTCAGATACATCTGTGTACCTATCTGTTCAGTACTGTTTATTGAAAGAGGCGTCATCTGCACCTTCAGATACATCTGTGTACCTATCTGTTCAGTACTGTTTATTGAAAGAGGCGTCATCTGCACCTTCAGATACATCTGTGTACCTATCTGTTCAGTACTGTTTATTGAAAGAGGCGTCATCTGCACCTTCAGATACATCTGTGTACCTATCTGTTCAGTACTGTTTATTGAAAGAGGCGTCATCTGCACCTCAATACATCTGTGTACCTATCTGTTCATACTGTTTATTGAAAGAGGCGTCATCTGCACCTTGTCCTCTTATGTGTATGTAAGCTGCCTTGTTGATTTTGTGTTACCTTCGCTAGGGGAGGCTATCTGTTCACCTGCGCCCTCATATTTGTTTGTTTGGGTTTTTTGTCTGTCAACTGGTTAAAAAAAAAGCCACCGCTATTGAATAATTGTTAATCAAACTTCATCAAAAGACACAATCTCACTCTTGGACAAACTTGTTGAATTAAGGTATTAATCTATTGCACAGTTCTAGATTTTGAAAGGTGGTTCGTTCAGCAACAAAATCACAACAACAAAAACTAAAAAGCTGTGCAAAAAAACTTATACACTTTTTTTTTTCAATAAAAAGATGGATTGTGGAAATACGGAATGTTGCTTGAGGACGAATCCGTTAAAATTTGTTGTGGATTGTGGATCAGATCTGGATTAAACAGCAAAATTGATAGTTATTTACGATGTAGTTTTTTTCCTTCATGCAATATGCAAGCTTTGTAGTCATATAAACATTGGCATGTTTGTATCGTGAACACTCCTGAGCAAAATGTACATGGAGAGTAACTCATTCAGTCCATACCAACGATTACTCCCCTTCGCGAAAAAAAAAAATGTTTTAACTCATGTACTGACCCAAAGATCGAATCCATGATTTGTTACCTTGAAGGAAATCGGTGCTCTCTCTAGTGCTCTCCTTGGTCTCGTTTGTTCTGGAACACTGTGTTCTGGAACACTATGTTCTGGAACACTGTTCATTTCAATGATGTATGCTGCGCATTCATATGGAGAGGCTTGTTTGTGTGATTGTCTGATTTTATCGTCCAGTCTCTGTGTAATGAACGTACATCCAGATTCTAAAATATGTCAAGGAAAAACCTCCAGAAATCTACTCTTGATCTTTTTTTTTTTCGCGAGAACATACTACGCAAATAAGTATTAACAGCATTAACGAGACTAACGGTGACAATGATAACACCAGTCTTGCAAACCTTAATCCCCAGTAATAAGTTCTTACAGATACAAAGTTCGCATAATGTTTCTCTCTCTCTCTCTCTCTCTCTCTCTCTCTCTCTCTCTCTCTCCTCTCTCTCTCTCTCTTCCACCCCCCACACACTCACGCACTGACACTCACCCACCCACCCATTCCCCCCCCCCACACACACACACACTGAACATGCGCGTTGCAATCTCCAGACAGTCTTCAGTGCATCCTTTCACGAAAAGCGAACATTCTGACACTTACATGAGATGAAGGTGTTGCTCAAAAGAACCAGTATCCCCCCACACTCATATAACACATGTCCCCACACTCCCTTTAGCCAGGCATTTCTCACCACGATATTGATATTGCTACACCTAGGAAACATCCGGCTTTGTATTGCTTGACGAAGACGGTATATACACTGCATTGGTACAGAAGTTGCTATCAAACACGCTATTTTTTTTGAACTGTTATTGCATTTAATGATGACCAGCAGCATCCTGATAGGGAACAGTCAGGGACATTTAGAGTGGTGCTAGCATTCTGCTTCGGCTACCACGAAACAAGTAAGGTAAAAATAGAAAATGGGTGGTGGAGGAAGAGGGGATATGGGGAGGACGTGGGTGCACAATAGGTTCGTTTTTGTTTTTTTTTCAGTGCAACATTGCTGGTCTTCTACAGTGCTGATTCCCGATTTTCAAGCAAAAGACGTACATGCAGTTACAGATGTGCGAGTCACTTGCAGAAGACCCTCCCTTGGTATGCTAATAAACTAAGAAATAGACAATATTATCTGGAATGAACTCAGTGCCAAATGAACCAGTCATTTGCACCACGCAATGGTCGTTCCTAGACGGGGATGGATCAGTGAACATGGGTGAGCCCGATTCCAAATGAGCCAGTCATTTGCACAGGCTCTAAGATCTTTGATATGGTAATAACATACATCAACGTGTACATGATTAGGTGGATCATCACAACAAAAAGCAAATCGATGCAAAACACCTTTGAAGTTATCGTCAGATCACCACAGAAAATGAATATCACAAGCAAGACACTCTCTCTCTGGCTTCCTTATTGAATTCCTACTGAACTCTCAGAATTGTCTGTCTGTCTTTCTGTCTGTCTGTCTGTCTCTCTCTCTTCTCTCTCCTCTCTCTCTCTCTCTCTCTCTCTCTCTCTCTCTCTAAACGATTATAAATCTTTGGATATCCTTCCCCTAAAGCAAAAACTCGAATATAATAAGGCTATATTTATGCATAAAGTGGTAAATGGAAATGCACCTCCCTCCATTGTAAACAGTTTTCTGGACGAATGACAATAGGCACGTCCACAAGTTAATAATGCCTCTGCCCAGACTTGACCTTTACAAATCAAGCCTCGTATACAGTGGCGGTACGTACTGGAACAATTTGCCTCCATTCCTGAAAGAAATCTCAAGTTTTAATATTTTCAAAGAGCGCTTAAAAGGATATCTGCTCAGTAAGTTAAAAGATATATAGAAAAAAACTGTAACAGTTGATTCCTAAATCTATTAAAGACTCAGTGAATAGAAATAAAATACTGCACGAGTACAAGCCGGTGTTAGACGGAAATCTTGGACGTGTCATTTGAAGCACAGCAATAATGGGTTAAGCTATTTGACATATTTTACACTGATGATGTCGCTTAAACTGTATTTCGTTATTTGATGTATTGTGTGTATTCAAGTCTATTTGACTCTTGTTCCCCGTTTGTATTTGTACTTTACATGTATTTTCTTTCTCTCTCCCCCCCCCCCCCCCCTCCCTATCCCGCCCACACCCCATACCCCCGCTTCCGCTCCTCTCTCTCTCTCTCTCTCCTCTCCCGCTTCTCTCTCCGCTTCTCTCCACACCCCCCCCCCCCATTTCTCTTTTCACCCCGCTGCTTACTATGTATGTTTGTGTGTTGTTTGTTTGCGAAAGTGTATAAGTGTTTGGGTGGGTGTTTGGGAAGGGGCGTTTTCTGGGTGGGGATTGTTAAAGTGGAAGTGTGTTACGTTTCTTTGATGTTATTTCCATTTTGTGTATTTTCAGACTTTTTTGTGTGTTCAATCTTTTGTTTGTTTGTTGGGATTTTTTTTTTTTTTTTTTTTTTTTTTGCCGTTTGTTTATTTTTCATTTCGCAATTTTTTTTGTTTTGTTTTTGTTCCCCTCTTGGGCGAGGGCTGGATGTAAAAAAGCATGAACTTGCTTATCTTTTACCCTCGATAATAAAGAATTTGTCTTGTCTTGTCTTGTCTCTCTCTCTCAACCAACAAAGAAAGAAACAAACAAACAAGCAACAAAACTCAATCACCACTGCACAGTTATATGCCGCCTATGTATAACAATCACAAGAACATGGTGGGGAAAAAAAAAGAAAATAAGTAAACATATGAACACTACGTAACTTATTCATTCATTCATTCATTCATTCATTCATTCATTCATTCATTCATTCATTCATTCATTCATCTGTCCACTTATCCATTTACTCTGTAATTGGTCCATTTGTTCATAGCAATGAACTATGATGTAAGTAAAATGCATTAATGTTGAATGAAATATGTATAACACCAGGATATATGCAAAGACTGTCCAGCACACAGTCCCGACATCATTGCACTTGTACATGGCGAGGATACCTTAGGATATTTCAAAAGAAAAAATGATAAAGTAATATAGTAAAAGAAAAACTGCATTGAAATGAAATGTAATACACAAAGAGAAACTGTCCTTTCTCGTTTAAGGTTACATGTAAATGTCTTCAGAAGCATCCTAGATTTGTAACTGCACTTTGCCCCATGTTATAAAGACATACACTGGACTGAGCCTCTGCTCAGCTCAATACATGGCTGTCGTCATCAGCGGAGTTAAGTCATCGCCATCGTCACTGCTTCAATATTGTAGAGTGTCCGTGGGCAAGGATGACGGGTCCACCTTCAGCTTGCTGAATTCCGTCAGATCACCATTGTAAGGAGAGTATGTTGCTGTTGCCATGACTGTCATCACCAGCATCATCAACAACATCACCACAACCATCATCATGTTTACATCAAACTCAGTTCAATATTAATGTTGTTATAACATCAGTTGATGATAATGATAAACATAATGTCATTTTCTTATTGTTATGGTCGAAATTACCATTAATATGATCTCTGAGCAAATTTGAAAAAAATTGTTACTAAAGCTCCAGCCAAAAAAAAAAAAAAAAAAAAACAAAGTCGAAAGTTCGACGCGTTTTGACCTCTTAGGTCTTCTTCAGGCAAGGTACACAACACTCAGGACAACGATGCGCCAAACTGGATGAAGATAATGACTGCTCGTTCAAATTCGTTATCCTGAGTGTTGTGTTTCTTGCCTTAAGAAGGCCTGAGAGGTCGAAACGCGTCGTGTTTTGTCTTGTGATTCGTTTGTCAACTTTTTTTTTTTTTTTTTTTGGGGGGGGGGGGGCTTCAGCAATGATTTTTCAAATTTGTTTAGATTTCCGCCTGAAGTGGCCTCCCTTTTATAACCCGTTCTCTGTGCAGTCATCATTCCTATCGTGCGCTGAAGAACAAGCCTCTTCGAGCACCACGTCACTGTTTACTGAACAGCATCATCTCCGCAAAGAACGCTAGGTTTTCACCCGTGTCCGTTGATTCGGAAGTTTTTTTCCCCCTTCCTCTCTCTCGAGGAAAAAAAAGACTATTGAAACTGTGATATTCTCATGTTCTATTAAGAAAAATAGAACGTGGCTAAAATAGAGATCCACCAACGTTTGATACGGGACCCTTGTGCGAATTCAGACCAAGTGGCGGATTTGATATCGCTTGACAAAGATCGTCATATTTTTTTGAAAAACTCAAAACGTACTAATCGATTTCTATAAGATGTAGTGCAAAGATCGTTTCTCGCCTTCGAAATTGGTGTGCGGATTACTGGTGGGACTAATCAATGGAATATGGATGTAGACAACGAGTTTTTACCCGGACTGAAAAGCTATACATTAGTAATAAGTTTATTTATTACAAATTTACCATTGTACATAAAGACTGTAAAGTTCTTGTTCTGTATTGATGGTTATCTACAAAGCAAAATATTTGCAGTGAATATTCAGTGAAACTTTCTAAAGATACAAACGCCGACGCTTTGTATTTGTATGCCCAGATAACAACGAGTAAGTAGAGACATGAATAGATAAATAAATAGATAAATGAATTAGTAGTTAGATAAATAAATTGTTGTTCGTCCTTCGATTTCGAAGATGACCATGACTTCAATCTCAGATGGAAGATTGCTGAGTGTGGGTCCGCAGGTGGCTGGTGAGGCCGAACTGGGCCCGGAAGGAACGCCCACATGTGGGACACATGTGGGTGGGTGCTGCAGTGGAGGTGGAGGTACACGGGAAGTAATTCCTTTGTTTGCACCAACAATTACTTCCCCTGACGGTAAAATGATTGTATTTATATTCATGAATAGACTGAGTGGCAAGATCCAAGATTCCTTCGATCCTGGCGGAGCTCTAAGGTCTCCGAGTGCCCTTGGGTTTTTTGTTTGTTTTGTTTGTTCGTTTGTTTGTTTCCTGTTCTTGTCAGAAACAGGATCGTAACAAATGTTTATGGACAGCACGTGTTGAAATGCCGCTGTGAACCTTACAGTAAATTTAAAAAAAAAGCCCCAACTGATCTGTCCTAACTAATATCCCTCGTCAGTATACAGCATACAGAGAAACCAAGCAAAATGAACAGAAATATATGAATAGATAAATCAATGGAAAAACAAAAGAAAATCCAAGGGTAACTGAAGGGCAACAAACCGTTCTCAGACAATAGATATTAACAAATCAGCAGATAGTAAACAAGTAGGTAAATGAACAGTGCTGTGAATCAGAATACCGCCAAAAGTTTATATCATTCTTCACCTTTTCTCCATTGACAGTGCTGTGAATCAGAATACCGCCAAAAGTTTTTATCATTCTTGACCTTTTCTCATTGACAGTGCTGTGAATCAGAATCTGCCAAAAGTTTTATCATTCTTGACTTTTCTCCATTGACAGTGCTGTGAATCAGAATACCGCCAAAAGTTTTTATCATTCTTCACCTTTTCTCCATTGACAGTGCTGTGAATCAGAATACCGCCAAAAGTTTTATCATTCTTCACCTTTTCTCCATTGACAGTGCTGTGAATCAGAATACCGCCAAAAGTTTGTATCATTCTTCACCTTTTCTCCATGACAGTGCTGTGAATCAGAATACCGCCAAAAGTTTGTATCATTCTTCACCTTTTCTCCATTGACAGTGCTGTGAATCAGAATACCGCCAAAAGTTTTTTTTATCATTCTTCACCTTCTCCATTGTTACCCTACAGAATCAAAGAGGAAGAAAAAAGGTACAAATAATAAAGCTACAATAAAAGCCGACAATTATTTCAGTTCTGTCCCCATTTAAACTGACTAAGGAAAGCAACTCCCTGCTTCCAGAGAGAGCGAGAGAGAGAGAGAGAGAGAGAAGAGAGAGAGAGAGAGAGAGAGAGAGAGGGAGAGAGGAGGGGGACAAGGCGGGCATGGTAGCACACGTGTGTTATCTTTTTCCGTTCACATTTCCATGACTTTGCATCGTACAAAAGCTGTCATCAATAAATGCCACGCCGATGGACTCTAAACCTGACGCTCCTGCAATGTACTGATTACTTCCCCTGCCCCCCCCCCCCCCCCCCCCCAGATCTCCCCCTTGCCCTTCTGCACTGCCTAACCCCTCCTCTTCTACCCCCCCCCCATTCCTCCCCTCCAACCGCTGTTTATCTGTTCTTGTTGGTGTTATACACTGAGAACACCAGACATGTGCACAGAGATTTGTAACGTACATTATCATTAATTGGCCTGTTGCAGAAACAGAAAATGAAAACCGAACAGAATCATTAATTGGCCTGTTGCAGAAACAGAAAATGAAAACCGAACAGAATACGTAGAGAGAACTAGGTGCCGTTGATTGCCACCCTTTACCCGCTAAAATATCTAAATACATGTATATGGTACACGTCGGCAAACGTGGAACGCCCGCGTTGAAATCAAAGAAAATCTAAATGTGAACAAAGTCAGCAATAATTTAATACAGATCTATGCTAAAATATCTAAATGCATGTATATGGTACACGTCGGCAAACGTGGAACGCCCGCGTTGAAATCAAAGAAAATCTAAATGTGAACAAAGTCAGCAATAATTTAATACAGATCTATGATTTGTAAAGGACTGCATGGACCGGAGTATTAATACCAAACACGGCACAATGTTAACAATGATGGGTATGCCAGTACCGGCGGGCAAAACATAGATTTGATCTTGAAAGCTTGTTTCATCCCAGGTCGGATAATACGGAACAGTAGCATGGAACATAGCTGCATATGATTTGCAACCGTACAAGCTGCTAGGCCGACCTGTTATTGCAAACCAACAAGGAGCAATTACGGAACTACAGAGTTCTACGCTTTTGCCGACTGCTTTATTTAACTCTGTGTGTGTGTTGTGTGTGTGTGTGTGTGTGTGTGTGTGTGTGTGTGTGTGTGTGTGTGTGTGTGTGTGTGTGTGTGTGTTTATCTTTGCGAGTTAATTCTTCCGAAGGAAGGCACTGGCACCATCAATGCAAACCAGGACATCAAATCTCTTTTTCTGTCCTGCATCCCAGCCAATGTGTTCCGTTTTACCCCTCTGTTCCATATGTATCGACTGTCCCACCTTCTGTACTCTCGTGCTTGTCCGAGAGCTGGAATCAACTGCACTAATGTGCTTGTCCGTGAGACTGGAATCAACTGCACTAATGTGCTTGTCCGTGAGACTGGAATCAACTGCACTAATGTGCTTGTCCGCGAGACTGGAATCAACTGCACTAATGTGCTTGTCCGTGAGACTGGAAACGCCAACCGAACTTTCTCTGGCTTGTCCGTGAAATTGGAAACGTCAACTGTACTGTCTTGCTGGTCCATGAGACTGGAAATGTCGACTGTACTCTTTTGCTCGTATGTGAGACTGGAAACGTCGACTGTACTCTTTTGCTCGTCTGTGAGACTGGAAACGTCGACTGTACTCTTTTTGTCTGTGTGTATGGCTGCCTTAATGGCGGGATAAAAAAAAACAAAAAACGGTCATACACACAAACAAAACTCCACTCCCTATACAGGGGTGTCCGCAGGAGTATCAGCCTGCGTACGCAGAAGAAGAAGCTTGTCTGTGAGACTGGAAACGTCGACTGTACTCTTTTGCTCGTCTGTGAGACTGGAAACGTCGACTGTACTCTTTTGCTCGTCTGTGAGACTGGAAACGTCTGCTGTACTCTCTTGCTCGTCTGTGAGACTGGAAACATCGACTGTACTCTTTTGCTCGTCTGTGAGACTGGAAACGTCAGCTGTACTCTCTTGCTCGTCTGTGAGACTGGAAACATCGACTGTACTCTTTTGCTCGTCAGGAAGTCTGTTATCATCAACTGTACTCTCTCGCTTGCCCGAGAGATAGTAAACGTCAGCTGCACTCTTTTGCTCACCGGAGAGACTGGAGACGTCAGCTCTACTCGTGTACTTGCCCCGAGAGACTGAAAACGTCGATTGTACTCTGTAGCTCGCCCGAAAGTCTCGTATAATCAAGTGTGCTCTCTTGCTTACCCGATAGATTGGAAACGTCAACTATACTGTCTTGCTCGCCTGAGACTGGAAACGTCACGTGTACTCCCACGTCAAGTATGCTCACGAGAGTGCTTTTTCGCGTACGCAAGGATCACCCATGGGTAAACACCCTTCAGGCCATATTCACCTTTGAAGTGCTCTGCCTCACACAAGAGAAGGTACCCTGTGCCTAAATGTCTGTCCTTTGACAGGCAGTACATCAGCCTCCGTTCATGTGAAACGTAAAGCCAAGCAAACATAATCAAAGTTTTTGCCTGGGCGTTGTTTTTTTCATACTTCTTTACTATTTCACAGAAAGTCCACGAAAGAAGGGCAGTCTCCGATCATCAACCGATGATCACACTTTACTCTGCAGCCACTGTGGCATGACAAGACATCTCGCATCGGCCTGGTCAGCCTCCAGCATCTAGGCTGAAAATCTGAGCGTCAGCCTTCCAAATTCTTCGCTTGTGAAGAACTATATGACCATTTTAATCAAGTTTCACAGTTGAATAAAAAACAAACAAACAAAAAAAACCCTCGCAAAGACACGTCGGCCAGACGTAATTTAGCATGCTGTACCAGCTCGTTTTCAAATGAAATTGTACAGGAATAGGAAATGTAGGTTCTCCCCCTCCCCCTTTTTTGCACCCCCCCCCCCCCCTTTGTTTTCACGTACCGTCTCCCTCCTCCTCCCCGTTGTTCCATCTCCAGGCTTGTCTGGGTATTATGAAGTCTCCGGTCTGGAAGGCAGAGCGTTATGGCCCCTGGTATTCAGCATTCACAGTCCACCAAGGATGACCCGCTATGAAGGTCTCCTAGCAATTAACACTGTGTCAGATCATGCTCACGAAAATACTTGAGAGACGGGTAGGGTTGGAACAGACGAATCCCTCCTCTCTTTGTTATTGTTGTGAGAAGCAAACGAACAAAACACAAACGGAATTTCTGCAGTATGGTTTGGAAAATGACTTCGTGAACACTTTCCAGGGAATTATCTTTAAAGACCTCTCAAAAAGGTTAGACTCTAGATTTGAAGATATCTCCGTCGGTGGCTGTAGCTGTGTCCCAGTTTATCCATCTCTACGATCTCTGATGGACTGATAAGGCGGTGAATAATACCTTAGGGAATACTTAGTGCGTGGTGGCAGAGCACTGAATACGCAGTCAGACGTTGAAGGTTCTTAACCTACCGGAGCCAAACATACCAATATGTCCTCTTGCTGCTAATCCTAAGGTACTGGCTTTCCGGCGGCATTAGTGAAGCGTTAGACAGGCAACTTACCGTTGCTCTCGTGGAATGCTGTCCCAGTCTGTCAGAGACTTTTTATTAGGGGAGGGATTTCAACCTGAGTGTAACTTATCAGATACACTGAGTGAGTTATGATCATGACCGTAATGTAGGAAAAAAAATAATGACATGACTCAGTTCGTGAGGTATGGTCATAAACCCCAAATCCCTGAAACATCCGGTCCTTCATTACAAGGTGAAACGTTTTGCGCGTGACTCTATCCTAGATTACCATGCACACGCACGTAAACACCATGTGTGTGTTGCCGACAAAGAGTGAATGTCTACTTACAGTCTCCATTTACTTATCTTTAAACAATGACCACAAATGTTTCGGTTCGTAGGTAAGATATTTTTGTATTGATACAGCAAAACAAGACTTTTTTCATTTTGTTTGGTGTTCTTTTTGTTCACTGATTCATCACTGATTCATCACTGATTCATCACTGATTCATAGAACTAGAGCTATTCCATACCACGCGTGCTGCAAGGCAAGGGATCGTTATCTATTTATTCATTTATTTATTTATTTATATTCTTTTATTTATTTATTTATCTATCAAGAAACGAAAGCCTGTGTGTAGCTTCTGCTCTTCTGGAATGCCGTGCACAGCTATCAATATGAAATGACTCAGCATTTATATGTGACGTTGTCGTGCACAGATGATGGTGCTACTCATCTAACCCAGCAATGGCACCGCTGTACAAAAATAACAGCACTTTCGCGCACTAATCCACAGTATCCATAGTCAATAATTCGGCACCATTTGAAAGATGTGAGCAATGAGCAAGAAGACGAACAGCGATCACTGAAACCCTCCTCTTTGGAAAAAAAATAGCAAAAACACGTGCGTGTTCTTTAACAGTTTGTCTTTGCTTACAATCTGATCTATAAACAGTTTCTTAGATTCAAGGAAAAGAGAAAAATGACAACAACATAGATGTCAGACAGGACACACATCACTATCGCTCAGTGTCTTACTGACGTTTGGTGTCCAACACAGCAGACTGACATGAGCCATCTCCAGGGAGAAACGGTCCTTGTCAAAGGGTGACGGGATGAAATCTCACATTACACGCTGTCTGGGTGAAGTCTGATTCGTCTATGGGATGACTCATAAGCTATAGACCTAGGGACCACTTTGACATTCTTTTGGTGATTTATCATTTTCTACAGCTAACAAAATCTTTCGCATGAATTTCAACGATACGGATCTCTCTCTCTCTCTCTCTCTCTCTCTCCTCTCTCTCTCTCTCTCTCACAGGATGCTGTTGATCTAGCTTCTATTATTTGCAGTCGAAATCTAAACTGGAAGACATATGTCTAACAGACTGTAGGTTATTTACTTTCCTCGTCAGAATCGTCGGAGTCTTCAGGCGTTGACACTTACTGGTGAGTCTTACACGACGCTACATCCCTGGCGATGCCTGTCACCAGTTGGGTTTCATCAGCACTGCTGGCTGCATTAACAGATATCTTAACTATGCTTTCCCTTCACTTCAACTACGCACGCGATCTCGCTAAATTGCAGTCCGAAGTTCATGAGTACATTGCATCATAATGTCACAGTAAACACAAATCTAGAGTCCTTCACACTTGGCCGCTTGCTCCTGGTATAGTATAGCAGGAACCTTCGTTGGTTGATGTGTGTTCTTTAGTGCCAGGTGAATGTCTGCAGCGAAGTCTTGCTCGGTTTGGAATAGAAACACAACTCTTTGCCTGGCGCGCCGAGTTTCCCTCGGTGAAAACCGTCCCCATGTTTGGAATAGAAACACAACAACTCTTTGCCTGGCGCGCCGAGTTTCCCTCGGTGAAAACCGTCCCCATGTTTGGAATAGAAACACAACAACTCTTTGCCTGGCGCGCCGAGTTTCCCTCGGTGAAAACCGTCCCCATGTTTGGAATAGAAACACAACAACTCTTTGCCTGGCGCGCCGAGTTTCCCTCGGTGAAAACCGTCCCCATGTTTGGAATAGAAACACAACTCTTTGCCTGGCGCGCCGAGTTTCCCTCGGTGAAAACCCTCCCCATTTATGTCCTGCGATGTCAGCAAGCAGTCGCCATGACTGAAGGTGAAGACAGCGGCTCCATTGTGTAGCAAGCAGTCGCCATGACTGAAGGTGAAGACAGCGGCTCCATTGTGTAGCAAGCAGTCGCCATGACTGAAGGTGAAGACAGCGGCTCCATTGTGTAGCAAGCAGTCGCCATGACTGAAGGTGAAGACAGCGGCTCCATTGTGTAGCAAGCAGTCGCCATGACTGAAGGTGAAGACAGCGGCTCCATTGTGTAGCAAGCAGTCGCCATGACTGAAGGTGAAGACAGCGGCTCCATTGTGTAGCAAGCAGTCGCCATGACTGAAGGTGAAGACAGCGGCTCCATTGTGTAGCAAGCAGTCGCCATGACTGAAGGTGAAGACAGCGGCTCCATTGTGTAGCGCGAAACAGAATTCAGCCAACTTGTTCCACCGCCACACTAACTCCAGCTCTGATGATGTAAACGGAACTGGCCCATCCCCAAGGAAAATCCATTGGGCAGCTCCTTTTGTGACGAGGATGTGGAACGTGCCCAGTCTCCAACTGATGGGGAGATACCGCTCACGCGTCGCTCACCGCCCAGATCTGATTCTGACAACTGCTGGGCACTCCTGTCAGCTCTGCAGGATGATAACAGGGTCAGCTTCCTTCACAGGTCTTCTTCTCTTTGCAGTTAATACCATCATCCTCGCCCTGTTCCCTATCACCCTTGAAGTATCAGATCTCTTAATGTCTATCCCCGTTTTCCGTGTTTAACATACTTCCTACACCTTCCCCATGGCGGGTTATAATTTCCCGCCTATCCCAGTTGGATCAGAATGCTCTCAAGCAGTATTCCTCTCTCAGCATCCTTCACAAAGGGAAGTAACCCGAACTACTTATAGGTGTCCAGGTCTAGTGTGGACAAGGTGGACACGGCGTCTCCGTCTCTGGCCAGCATCTTCTCCATCTTGGTCAGGCGCTGCTTCAGCTTCAGCTGCGTGCTGTTGAAGTCGGACATGAGTCGTGCGAACCGTGTGGACAGGTTGTCCAGGGAGGACTCCAGCCTCTCCATCTTCTGCTCCATGGTCACCTGTCTCTTGGTTTCCTGCCGCACGGCCTCCTGCAACAATGTCAACAACAAACACGTGTTGTAACAATGTCAACAACAAACACGTGTTGTAACAATATCAACAACAAACACGTGTTGTAACAGTGTCAACAACAAGCACGTGTTGTAACAGTGTCAACAACAAACACGTGTTGTAACAATGTCAACAACAAACACGTGTTGTAACAGTGTCAACAACAAACACGTGTGTAACAGTGTCAACAACAAACACGTGTTGTAATAGTGTCAACAACAAACACGTGTTGTAACAATGTCAACAACAGACACGTAACAATGTCAACAACAAGCACGTGTTGTAACAGTGTCAACAACAAACACGTGTTGCAACAGTGTCAACTACAAACACGTGTTGTAACAATGTCAACAACAAACATTTGTAACATGTCAACAACACGTGTTGTAACAATGTCAACAACAAACACGTTTGTATAATGTCAACAACAAACACGTGTTGTAACAATGTCAACAACAACACGTGTTGTAACAATGTCAACAACAACATGTTTGTAACAATGTCAACAACAAACAGTGTTATAACATGTCAACACAAACACGTATTGTCATGTCACAACAAACAGTGTTACACACGAGGATCGTGTGGTCAAACAGAATGTCTCTATGGGATGTCGAGGTGTTGTTCAGGACTACAGTGCTCCACTGTGTATGATCCAGCCAAACCAACATTCTTAAATTTACCTCAGTGCGCCCACCCCCCTCTCTCTCTCTCTCTCTCTCTCCTCTCTCTCCTCTCTCTCTCTCTCTCTCTCTCTCTCTTATGTGTGTGTGAGTGTGTGTGTGTGTGTGTGTGTGTGTGTGTGGTAGAGAGAGAGAGAGAGAGAGAGAGAGAGAGGAGAGAGAGAGAGAAAGTGCGCGCGCGCGCGTGAGAGAGAGCACAATTGTGGTGGGAAAAACCATTCTGATTTCCTGGCAAACTGTTGTTCATATGTCTGTCGAGCAGTCCTACGATTCACTTACCACTGTATGATTAATAATAATGCATATAGGAACATACTGAGTATTCCCTCCGGTTATCTGATTAAAATCTTCCAGGCTTACTGAATCATACTACATTCAAGTAGGACACATAGAATGTCTAAAAGGAAACAGTAAGCCCAAACTGTTATCTTCTCGTTTCACTTTGCATGGAATCCAAATAGCTAACCTAGCCCCCAGATTCCCACACTGAGAATTGATCTGTTTAAAGGCAACCTTTCTTACTATGGTAGTGTGCTCTGGAATTCTCTACACTAGATTCGGATGTCTCCTCCCCCCCCCCCCCCTCTTCTCTCTCTCTCTCTCTCTCTCTCTCTCTCTCTCTCTCTCTCTCTTCTCTATCTCTGCCTTGCAGCAGCGAAATGACTTCGATGCAGAAACAGATGACGTCATCGATCACAAGAAGCTACAAATCCAGGGAGCCAGCCTTCACACAGACACACAGAGCAGAGAAAATGGAACAAAAACAAGACGCCACGAAACGACTCGGAAACGAAGAAACAGTGGCATTGGGAACCCGAAAAGTAAGGAACGGCCTTGGGGTACACCAAAATAGCGGTGCAAAGTCCGAACCTCGTACAGGGCCGATCGTTTCCCAGACTCTGCTGATATTTCGCTACGTGTCTGGAGCCTTGTATCCCTGGAGTAACATTGACCCAAGGTAGCGCGTGCAGCAAGCCCTTGAAGATAAACAACCAAGTCTGTGGCAGGCGAGGATTCTGGCGAAAGGTGTGGAGCGCTCTAGCCGTGCAAAGGTCTTCAATGTTGACGCGACGGACGTGGGCTGTCGTTGAAAAAGAGTCTGGTGGCGGTATCCATTTTTGGAAACAAAGTCACACATTCTAACGCACGATTAGGTTGAACGGTAGGAGGAGAGTGAGTGAGAAGGGGGAGATGAGGGAGATGGATAAATGATGCCTTGTGTTTGTTGAATTAGAACACATGCTGCTGCCCACCCCTCTCCCCACCACCACCACTCCCACTTCCATCCCTTTCGGCTGACCCCCCCCCCCCCACTACCCCCACTCCCTTCCCCTGCAACTTGTCTTAAACACTGTGCAGAATCTGTTTTTGTGGGTACTCTCATTTCCACCCCATTTGTTATTTATAGACTGCCAACAGGGCTACGTGAAAGTGTTACAATACGAGCCAGTGTAATAATCACACGACCAGCCAGCAAACCACCTGACCTCATCATCAGACCCGAGTCTGGAAACAACATGCCGTATAAGTGAATCTGGTCTTATCAAACGTCAACTCATCATTCCAGACCGACTGAGTAGAAGCGACCAGTATTGGGGAGCGCGGACAGAAGAGACTGCGAGAGGTTTGGGAGGAAGGGAAACGGGTGAACAAGACAAAGAAAAAGAGGAACAGGAAAAAGAAAAAGTCAGAAATCCCATACAGGCAAACAACTACATCAGCAAGCAGAAACACCATGGCGCCACATTATGGAGATGTACTTCCTTAGAGCTGACGGAATCTTACTCGGAGAAATGTGTTCCGGCCGTCATGATCTACTTTTGGTTCACACCATGCATTAGAGAGAGAGAGAGAGAGAGAGAGAAGAGACAGAGACGAGAGAGAGAGAGAGGGAGGAGGAGAGACAGAGACAGAGACAGAGAGAGGGAAGGGAGGGAGAGAGAGAGCGGAGGAAGAGGGAGAGAGAGAGAGAGAGAGAGAGAGAGAGAGAGGGGAAGAAAGAGAGACAAAGAGACAGAGAGACAGAGGCAGACGCAGACAGACAGACAGACAGACAGACACAGAGATAGATATAGAGAGAGACAGACAAGCAGACAGGCAAACAGGCAGACAGCCAGCCAGATACTGACATGATTCACACTCAGAGAGAGGGAGACAGAAAAAGAAACAAAGAGGGACATACATCGAATCCCCCCCCTCTCTCTCTTTCTCTCTCTCTCTCTCTCTCTCTCTCTCTCTGTATTTATGCCTGTGTCTGTCTGTCTGTCTGTCTCTGCGCACATACACATGCTCGTATGCGCGCCCGCCCGCCCACCTGCACACACACACACACACACACACACACACACACACACACACACACACACACACACACACACACAACACACACACCACACACAGATAGAGAAAGAGCGAGGGTGGTGGTGGTGAGAGAGAGGGTGGGGCAGCGTTGTTTGTTTCTCCAAAGTGGACACCCTTGAGTAAATGGATCCTCAGAAAGAAATTCCACGTCAGTGAAGGCACAGCAAAGGCACTGAGAGAGTGAGACATTTGCCGGAGAGAGAGAGAGAGAGAGAGAGAGAGAGAGAGAGAGAGAGAGAGAGAGAGAGAGAGAGAGAATGACAATGACAATGACAATGTTAGGCCTCCAGCCTGTAAACATAGGTACACGTAAACAATGTAGTGCCTATCCAAACAGATGGATGATAGGAAGCAACGTAAGATTATAGCCATAATATATTCTTGCCTGCGTCTCAGTGTATAAAAAAAAAACATACATAGCAACATCATGAATGACTCTGATTTCCTCACTACACAATAAATGTCGGCACTTTACCTCGGTTGACCAGTTAACCTTTAAATGCTTTGATATATATTTATCTCTAAGTAATGCGTAAGCTTCGCATCAAAAGAAAAAGATGTAACTCATCTTCACTATTCTTAAAAGAATTGGCACTGCATATCCTCAGAATCATTCTTTTTTCTGTAGCTTCTATTTATCTTTAAATCATTTATGCCTAATCTGAATCCAGTGAGTGCTGATCTAAATTTGTTAATGGTTATTATTGATAAGTATTGTTCACGGTGTGGACGTAATTTGAAAGAACAACATAATTTAAATCTGTCGCTATCCTTAATCTTGGATTCCCATGTCTCTTGAAAACAGTCTATCATTCTTTGTTTCAGTATTCTCAAGAACATTTCACAATTTCCAATCATTCCATTTATGTATACCTCCGAGAAACCATATCTGTCTAAACATGCTTTAATAGAGGACACCCAGTTATTCACTTTTGACTGTCTTTCTGCTTCAGCCTTCAGTGCTGAATGATGCTGCATTAAATATGCTTGGTGTGGTAAACGTGTTATGTCCATTTTCTGTAGAGAAAACCAGTATCGAAGACTAGATATAGTGCTATCTATATATAAAGGGTATCTGCCGATCTCACCATATGCCATTGTGTTCGGAGTCCTGAAGCTGACACCCAAAATCTTTTTACATGCAAATAGATGTACAGATTCAATTGTTTTCAATTGAGTGACACCCCAGATTTCCGAAGCATACAGCAGCATTGGTTTGACCTGTGCATCAAACAACTTGAAAAACATTGTCATAGTCATTCCTCCCAAACTCCACATTGTTTTAAGAATATCAACGACTTTTGCTTTTGCCCTCCGAACTACTTCTACAGCAAAATCAACTAATACTTTAGTTGTAAGAGTAAAGCCTAAGTACCTATAACTATTCACAATCTCTACCTTATTTCCTTTATAAAACCATTTGAGAGAGAGAGAGAGAGAGAGAGAGAGAGAGAGAGAGAGAGAGAGAGAGAGAGAGAGAGAGAGAGAGAGAGAGAGAGTATTATTTTTTTACTGATTCAGTTCTGATGTCCCCGGTGGGATCAAGATCGGGGGATGGATTGCCCACATTCATTTCGCTGAACTCTTCTGTTGTTGAGCTCAGTTGTTTGCGGTCCATTTGAAAAAAAAATTCAAAAAACCCATAATTTTTGTTAAATCTGGCCTCTGTTTCATGAGCTGCAGCAAACGTTCGACAAATCAACGAACATGAAGGAATTTGATGTTTATGTATATACCTTATAATTCAGTTTGAACCAAACACTGAGAGAGAGAGAGAGAGAGAGAGAGAGAGAGAGAGAGAGAGAGGAGAGAGAGAGAGAGAGAGAGAGAGAGAGAGAGAGAGAGAGAGAGGGACATTTAGACCAAAGAATTCAACTTTTATCATAAAGTCAATGCGCACGCAGTGTATTTTATCTATAATCCCACAAGGAAACAAACAAACAAGTTTCTTAAGATGATAATGATGATGACAACGACGACAATGACAACAGCAACAACAGCAAGAACAATGACAATTACAACAACGATCATCATCATCAGCAGCACAGCAGCAGCAGCAGCAGCAGCAGCAGCAGCAGCTGCTACATTGATGCATCATCATCATCATCATCATCATCCATCATCATCATCATCATCATCATCATACATCATCATCATCTATCACTGTAAGTGAAAGAGCAATCCCAAGCTAAAAGAATTGAAGACACACATCATCAGTCATTACAACACACCACCACCACACGCGCCCAAGCACATACAGAAAATAAATAATTATTACTCCCAACAACCAAGATCATGGCTTGGTAGAACCCATCCTGTCCTCACCTCATCCAGTAGGTTGTCCTTCTTCAGGATCTGGCGGCCCACCTCCATCAGCTTGTTCTTGGCCTCCGGGTACTCTGTTAGCGCGTCCCAGAGGGCGTCTTTGGACAGGCAGAAGAGGTCGCTGTAGCCGATGGACCGGACGTTAGCAGTTCGGCGGTTTCCAGTCTTGTTGCCGGCGATGTTGAGAATGCTGACCTCCCCGAAGACAGAGCCATCGCTGAGCGTGGCGAAGATGGTGTGGCCGTCGTCCGCCACCACGCTGAGCTTGCCTCTCTTCACGATGTACATCTCCCGGCCGATATCTCCCTTCCGACAGATGTAGTCTCCCGGGGAGAAGATCTGCAGGCGAAGCTTCAGCACCAGCTCCACCAGGAGTCCAGGCTCACAGTCCTGAAAGATGGTGACTCTTTTCAGAGTGTCTAAGTGCACCTGGATGGCCATCTCGGCTTTCAGTTTGTCCGGGAGAGCCGAGAGCACCTCCTCCTCGTTCAGGGATTGCTTGTTGGTCCACAGGTAGTCGAACCATTTGATGACCTTGTCTTCCAGTTCTTTGGACACCTTGCGGAACTCCATGTACTGTTTCACGCCGTCCATCTTCTGCTGGAACTCGGAGCGCGCGGCGTTCATGTTGGTGATCATGCTACCTACATTACCGACGATAGTGGCGAATATCAGAACACCGATGAGGAAGTCAACCACAACGAACAGATACTCCACATCCTGCTCGGGCGTCGGGGTCTCCCCGATGGTCGTTAAGGTGAGGGTGGACCAGTAGAAACTGTAGATGTACTTCCGGGTGAGGGGCTGGTTTTTAGGCAGGGACACATTGGGGTACACCCAACTGTCCGTGCCGAAACCGATGGCTCCGCTGATGGCGAAGTAGATGCAGGCGTTCCAGTGGATGATGATGAGGATGTAGAGCACCAGCGTGAGGATCCTCCACAGCCCCGTGAAGCTGGTCCGGGTCTCCGTGCGGTTGGAGAAGTCCAGCAGACGGCGCACCGGAAGAGTCTGTTGAAGCGCACGTAGGGGCTGTGGAGGCCTATGACGAAGTAGAGCAGGTCGGTAGGCAGGATGCTGAGGAGGTCGACGTAGAAGTAGCGGCTCTTGGTGTAGTTCCTCCGGAGTTTGCCTGGGTCCATCACCAGCATGCCTTGCTCCAGGTAGCCTGTGGACACAACAACTTTGACCACCAGGCTGGACTCTTTATCATTATGGTGGTGGTGGTGGTGGTGGTGGTGGTGGCTGTGGTGATGGTTGTGGTGGTTATATGATGATGATGATGATGATGATGATGATGATGATCATGATCATGATCATGATCATGATGCTCATGATGATCATGATAATGATCATGATCATGATCATGATTATGACTATACTGACGATGATGACGATTTACATTGATTGTTTGATGGCGTATTATAAGGATGACGTGAAAGACTTGAAGGGGAAAGGGGAGAAAGAAAAGAGGAAGAGCAAAAGGACCACAAAGACGACAACGACGAAGTAGAAGATAGGATGATCATGACGATAACGACGACGACGATGACGACAACGACGACGACAACAACAACAACGACGACGACGACGACGACGACGACGACGACGACGACGACGACGACGACGACGACGAAGAAAAAGAAGAAGAAGAAGAAGAAGAAGAAGAAGAAGAAGAAGAAGAAGAAGAAGGAGAAGAGGATTTCTATGGTGTTTTCATGTAGGTGTTTATTAACCAAAGTGAACACCCGGGAACAGTCTATTTTCATCAAACAGACTGAGCCGTGTCTGCACGGGTGTTGGAATTTCTCGCACAGAACACGCAAAACGTCATTGACACAACAGGCGCGAGTGTGGAATGGTAACACACTGAACATTTCAAACTGCAAAACGTCAATGACACAACAGGGCGCAGTGTGGAATGGTAACACACTGAACATTTCAAACTGCAAAACGTCAATGACACAACAGGGCGCGAGTGTGGAATGGTAACACACTGAACATTTCAAACTGCAAAACGTCAATGACACAACAGGGCGCGAGTGTGGAATGGTAACACACTGAACATTTCAAACTGCAAAACGTCAATGACACAACAGGGCGCGAGTGTGGAATGGTAACGCACTGAACATTTCAAACTGCAAAACGTCAATGACACAACAGGGCGCGAGTGTGGAATGGTAACGCACTGAACATTTCAAACTGCAAAACGTCAATGACACAACAGGGCGCGAGTGTGGAATGGTAACACACTGAACATTTCAAACTGCAAAACGTCAATGACACAACAGGGCGCGAGTGTGGAATGGTAACGCACTGAACATTTCAAACTGCAAAACGTCAATGACACAACAGGGCGCGAGTGTGGAATGGTAACACACTGAACATTTCAAACTGCAAAACGTCAATGACACAACAGGGCGCGAGTGTGGAATGGTAACCACTGAACATTTCAAACTGCAAAACGTCAATGACACAACAGGGCGCGAGTGTGGAATGGTAACACACTGAACATTTCAAACTGCAAAACGTCAATGACACAACAGGGCGCGAGTGTGGAATGGTAACCCCACTGAACATTTCAAACTGCAAAACGTCAATGACACAACAGGGCGCGAGTGTGGAATGGTAACACACTGAACATTTCAAACTGCAAAACGTCAATGACACATCA
The DNA here is from genome assembly GCA_033310375.1 of Conus canariensis. Lineage (NCBI taxonomy): Eukaryota > Metazoa > Mollusca > Gastropoda > Neogastropoda > Conidae > Conus > Conus canariensis. The sequence continues at coordinate 3,842,766 of CM065720.1, forward strand.
GGGCGCGAGTGTGAAATGGTAACACACTGAACATTTCAAACTGCAAAAATGGACACATTGCCAGTGGAATGAACACACTGAACATTTCAAACTGCAAAACGTCATGACTACAACAGCGCAGTGTGGAATGGTAAACATGAAGATTTCATGCAAAAGTAAGACGAACCAGAAGGCGGAATGTGGAATGAAACACTGAGCGACAAACTGAAAGTTGAGCACAACATGGCGCAATGTCAAGGAACACACTGTCATTTTCAACTCAACCATGGGTACAAAGGCACGTGATGAATGAGAACATGAAATTTCAAGCATGGCATTGTCATTCAATGACAGAACGCGAGTGGGAATTTAACGACAGAACTTCGAAATGCAAAACGTCAATGACACAACAGGGCGCGAGTGTGGAATGGTAACACACTGAACATTTCAAACTGCAAAACGTCAATGACACAACAGGGCGCGAGTGTGGAATGGTAACACACTGAACATTTCAAACTGCAAAACGTCAATGACACAACAGGGCGCGAGTGTGGAATGGTAACACACTGAACATTTCAAACTGCAAAACGTCAATGACACAACAGGGCGCGAGTGTGGAATGGTAACACACACTGAACATTTCAAACTGCAAAACGTCAATGACACAACAGGGCGCGAGTGTGGAATGGTAACACACTGAACATTTCAAACTGCAAAACGTCAATGACACAACAGGGCGCGAGTGTGGAATGGTAACACACTGAACATTTCAAACTGCAAAACGTCAATGACACAACAGGGCGCGAGTGTGGAATGGTAACACACTGAACATTTCAAACTGCAAAACGTC
>CM065720.1:3853594-3863594 GCA_033310375.1 Conus canariensis
GTCTAAACTCACCCCACGGGGAGTTAATTCAACCGAACTCTCCCACTTCCGCTCAGTGTCACACACAGCGTGTGACGTTGAGCACACCACGGAGAGTTTCTTTACCACGGGCTACATCATTCATCGGGAGTAGTTTCGGAACTGGCACGGGAGAAGTAATTCTAGCTCAGGTCCAGAATCACCACACCATTATAATTCAGGAGCAATCTGTTTTGACTGATGCACTTTGTCGTCTGTGACATTTGAGAATTTTATAGAATGGGGAGTGGTCTGGACACAGATAGGGGAGGTGAATCGGGATTCACTCTCTGGGTGGGGGTGGGGGGGACGGGGGGGGGGGGAGAGAGATGGTGGATGAGTATAGACATGTACGATTCTCACCTTCCAGGAAGTGATTTCGATAATGGGGTAATAAAGGTAAGTTATACCGGAGGTTCATATTCAACGGATGCGAGCTTCTTTTTTTCTTTTTTTCTTTTTTCTTTTTTTTCTATCTCATTGCAGTCAGCTGTAATTCAACTGATCGAGTTTTTCTTTAGCAATCTCGTTACACCAGAGGTTAATGTTCAACTGATGCGAGCGCTTTTTTCTTTTTTTTTCCTCTATCTTATTCCGTCACTTCAAATTCAACTAGTCGAGCTTTTTTTTTTCTTTTTCTCTCTTTTGTACTCCCAGTTCTTATTGAACAGGGAGTACTTTACAATGGGAACGAAGAAATGCTGTCTGTGTATCTGTCTGTCTGTCTGTCCTGTATGTATGTCCATCCGTGGTCAAAATGTGTTCCACTCGCTCCAGACAAAACTTCTGGGCCAATCTTTCTGAAAATTTGTAAGTATGTTCATTATGGGTCACGGATGATGCCCGATGTTTTATTTTACCAGAATAGCCGTTACTAATGGCTACAAATGATAATTTGAAAAAAATCAAGTCCGATAAGGGAAATAACCACCGCACTGTCGAGGTTTTTTTCTTCCACTAACTGGAAATTGTCTTAACTTTTGGCACTGTGCTGGGAGTACGTTTGTATGCTTTGTATCTTTGTTTTTTTTTTTTTTTTTCGATCTCATTCCGTCACTTCGGTAGTGCATCTCTCCATGGCTTATTCCAGCTCCATGCTCATCGCCACAGCCCCTGTTTTCTCCGGTGACAGACCCAATACTCTCAATCCCCACAGACCTTTCAATACAGAGTCGTCATGAGGGCACCCACCAGAGGAGACATTGTACTGCACCTAAGTTACTTCCATGGTGTTTGTTCCTTGGTGCCTGTTCTGATCGATCATACGCAGGGCACCTCCTACTAGCCCCCCCCCCCCCCCCCCCCCCCCCCCCCCTGCTGACCACAATAATTGCTTGGTCGCAGAAGCAGCGTGAGTGCAAGTCCTCCTCTTGAGAGCGGCACTCCGTCCGTCCAGTGACCGTTTCCATTAACGTGCCGATGCTGACGACCTCAACACCAGCGCACCAGTAAATCAGAGCTGAGGTCACCACAACGTCAAAGATATATGTGCGCTGAGGATGAGGATGAGGATGGTTTGGTACAGTAACCTGTTTACTGTTCGATGGACTAAGAACGTTTTTAATACAAAAAGGAAATAAGCTAACACCACAAGTGGGTCGAATTTACGACCGTCTGTTCACCATGCAAGTGCTCGTCTGTTCACCATGCAAGTGCTCTAGCCGCTTGCTCATGGACCGCCTGTTCACCATGCAAGTGCTCTAGCCGCTTGCTCATGGACCGTCTGTTCACCATGCAAGTGCTCTAGCCGCTTGCTCATGGACCGTCTGTTCACCATGCAAGTGCTCTAGCCGCTTGCTCATGGACCGTCTGTTCACCATGCAAGTGCTCTAGCCGCTTGCTCATGGACCGTCTGTTCACCATGCAAGTGCTCTAGCCGCTTGCTCATGGACCGTCTGTTCACCATGCAAGTGCTCTAGCCGCTTGCTCATGGACCGTCTGTTCACCATGCAAGTGCTCTAGCCGCTTGCTCATGGACCGTCTGTTCACCATGCAAGTGCTCTAGCCGCTTGCTCATGGACCCCTCCAATAAGCAGTGGGAAATAAAGAAGGAAATAAATAGATACATCAATAGATAAATAAATCAATACATAAATAGATAAATAAATCATTTGGAAAATTGATGATTATGGAGAAGGGAAATATTATAGTAAATTCACTGGGCCAAGATAGCTGTTTCCTGGGGAAAACAGTTGGTATTCTTTCAGAAAACTGAGGTCAAATCCATTCTCTGGAAAAATCAGTCAGATTTCCTATTTTCTTCTATTTGCTCAAAGAATATAAACTGTGAGAGTACAAAGCTACTATGCTCTCTGAAAAACGAAAGATGGAGAGAGGCTTCAGGATCCCCTAACCAGCAGACAGCAAGTGGTGGACAACAGTGGCTCCGGGCTGATGGTTCGGCTCTCTCTCTCTCTCTCTCTCTCTCTCTCTCTCTCTCTATATATATATATATATATATATATATATATAGATAGATAGATAGATAGAGAGAGAGAGAGAGAGAGAGAGAGAGAGAGAGAGAGAGAGAGAGAGAGAGAGCAAAATAAAAGACTGCCTTTACAAAAAAAAATAATAAAAAAAATAAGAAGAAAAACAAAAACCAAACAAAAAGCATAGTAAAGGCGGGGGTGGTGGAGGGTTAAAAAAAAAAAGTCAACACTGTCGACCCATCTTACGTTCAGCAAGTGTGATTCATTTGAATTCGTGTTCTAGTTGCAAGTCAGTTACAGAAGTCCGCAGATCGCATAGTCACGACCAGGAGAAAGTTCCACTGCAGGTTCCACTGTGCATCCACCATGTTCAGAACAGCCGCGGGATGGCGTTCGTAAGGGAGATTTACTTCCTGTTCCTTGAAACATCGACTTTCTTGTTCCTTGAAACATCGACTTTCTTGCCAGTGAAATCGAAAACAGCTGGTGCTTAATTTCAACACGCCTCGGGACGGGAAAGGAGGACGAGAGAGATGAGAGAGGGGTGGGGGTGGGGGGGGGGGGGGGGGGGGTCTTGCAGTGCCATTGCTGGGTACACGACTAAACGAGCGAAAAACTAAGACCTGTCGTTCCCTGAAATGCGAAACAAAGGAAGCGATGAAGAAGGAAAAGATGCGCTAATACGACAATGCCAAACAAAGGAAGCGATGAAGAAGGAAAAGATGCGCTAATACGACAATGCCAAACAAAGGAAGCGACGAAGAAGGAAAAGATGCGCTAATACGACAATGCCAAACAAAGGAAGCGATGAAGAAGGAAAAGATGCGCTAATACGACAATGCCAAACAAAGGAAGCGATGAAGAAGGAAAAGATGCGCTAATACGACAATGCCAAACAAAGGAAGCGATGAAGAAGGAAAAGATGCGCTAATACGACAATGCCAAACAAAGGAAGCGATGAAGAAGGAAAAGATGCGCTAATACGACAGATCTGTCGAGTTATATGTCAAGTGCTAAAGAAGCTTCTGTCGTTCGTAAGTTGATAGTATTAGCCAGTCGGAATAGATTCTTTACACTGATCTGTCGGAACGCAGCCTTGTATTGAAGCGTAATGATTCTAGCGTCTGCTACCACAACTATTTAAAAAACAAACAAACAGACAAACGAAGTGAAAGGAAACACACACACACACACACACACACACACACACACACGCACGCACGCACGCACGCACGCACGCACGCACGCACGCACGCACGCACGCACGCACCACCACACACACACACACACACACACACACACACACACACACACACACACACACACACAGAGACTGAAACCATTTACTCTCAGATTAAAATAGTGTTGTACTCGCACACGCACAGACAGACAGACAGACAGACAGACAGACAGACAGACAGACACACACACACACACACACACACACACACACACACACACACACACACACACACACGCACGCACGCACGCACGCACGCACACACACACACACACGCACTTTTAGGCAATCGTATGATTAATCTGTGAGCGTCTGAAGAAAATATATTTCTCGAAAACGCACTTGTGTTTGCTGCTTATCTATGTTTCAAAAGAGAAATGCTACTTTGCACAGTGTTGTTTGTGTTCATTTCTATTTTGGCTCATTGTCAGACCCGCTGTGTTTGTTTTAGTCTCTTTGAAATAACTGGTTACAATCACACGAAAAATAACGCATCTGAAAGAACTCAATCCATTATTGTTTTATCAATGCACCTATTTTGAAAAATAAAGCTTTTTCCTTTCTTTTTTTTTTTTTTTGCTTTGCAAATATTCGACTCGCCTTAGCGAGACGATCAATATATTCCATACTTCGAACTTCATTACCGGATGTAGGTTTGCCCGACGCACGTGGAAGCGGCCATGTTGGAAAAAAAGGCCTTGGAAAGCATATTTGCAGCACTTGGTTACTCTCCGGCCCCACCTCTACCACCTCCCCAACCTCCGTCCAGTCCTACTGGGGCCCATGGCCACAACGCATATGCAAATAGATATAAATCAAAGAGGAAAAAAAAGAAAAGAAAAGAACAAACGTCAGACAGCCTGGCGTCTGATTTCAGTTTCTTTCCCTTTAAAACGCATTTACTGTCGTGGCCATAAGATCAACATTGAAAGGACTGAGGATCAGAAATGGAAAATTTAGGGATTGTAGTAGTTGTTGTTGCTGTTGTTGTTGTTGTTGTTGTTGTTGTTGCTGCTGCGCTCTGCTGCTGCTGTTGTTGTTGTTGTTGTTATTGTTGCCGTTGATATCGTCGTCGTCGTTGTTGTTGTTGTTGTTGATGATGTCGTCGTCGTCGTCGTTGTTCTTGTTGTTGTTGCGGTTGCTGATGCTACTGCTGCACTGCTGCTGCTGTTGCTGCTGTTGTTTTTAATTATGTGCAGCTGTTGTTTTTCCCCTTCCACGCAGCATAGACAGTAATGTCCCCGGAGTGACCCACGAACACAATGGACAATCTCTCTCTCTCTCTCTCTCTCTCTCTCTCTCTCTCTCTCCTCTCTCTCTCTCTCTCTCTCTTCTCCTCCCCCCCCTCTCTCTCTCTCTCTCTCTCTCTCTCTCTCTCTCTCTTCGTTAGCGTGTGGGGATTGAAATCTCCCGTCTTGTCTCTGTCGCTGGACCTGACTGATTCGGCGTCGGTCTTTGGGAGGAGAATTGGATTTAGAACGGGTTAGGGAGGTGGTTAGGAGGGGGTGGGGTGGGAGTACGATGGGGGAGAAAGCAGGGGGAGTGGGGAGGTTTTCCAGGAAGCATTGTGTGGGTGGATGACGTGCATGAAGGAGTGTGTGTGTGGGGAGGGAGGGGGAGGGAGGTAAGACCATTCTCGAGTCAGGGTTTCTCTCACCTTCTTGTTTTTTCCGTTTTGTTTCTGTCGGTTCCATGCTGTTTGTTTCTGTCGGTGTCGTCCACTGCTGTTACTGTTTCTGTCGGTGTCGTCCACTGCTGTTACTGTTTCTGTCGGTGTCGTCCACTGCTGTTACTGTTTCTGTCGGTGTCGTCCACTGCTGTTACTGTTTCTGTCGGTGTCGTCCACTGCTGTTACTGTTTCTGTCGGTGTTGTCCACTGCTGTTACTGTTTCTGTCGGTGTCGTCCACTGCTGTTACTCGTCCGCGTGTCGCATGTCATTCCACCTCAGAAACAGTAGAACATGGTGAATGTGTGTAACAGTAGAACATGGTGAATGTGTGTTCTAAAGGTTCGCTAGACCAGCAGCAAATGATAAACGTGCGCCGTTCATTAGTGAGCGTTCTACTGGGTAATCAATAGGCGTGCATTCCTGTCCACCCTTCTTTCTTTCGGCTTGCGTGTCTGTTGTCATTCCATTCCGTCTGTCTTTATTTTCTGTCTGTCCTTTCCCGTTCTTCTTTCTTCCCATCGTTCTTTCTATTTTTCTTTCTTTCTTTCTTTCTTTTCATATCCCCCCCCCCCCTCCCCTGCCCTTCTTCCGATGATTTGCGCTCTTGCTCACAACGCCGATGCGCTGTTAATGACATCATCGTCAATGTGCTGTATCAGACAATATGACGCCATTTTATGAGCATGCTTGCAAGCTGGAGGGGAAACAGGGAGTTTATCGTGTGTTGTCCTCGGGGTTGTCCGGTACCAGGAGCATTTTAGTGCCGGAAAAGAAATGAAGCGCTCAGTGTCCATGTATTGTCGTAAGAGCATTTCTGCACAGTCACCGGATAGGGGATTTGTCGCTCTTTTTTGTCATTCCAAGGAGAATGCTACAAGACAACAGGCCCAACTTCTTTAACAACACGATGGTGGAAAGTGGTAGGGGCTATGCTGATTCATGTATATGTAAGTTATTCTGTTTGTGAAATAAATATTCGCATTATTTTTTTTTTTTTTGTTTTTTGCAAGAACGTAAATTGATTTTTGCGGATATAACTGCTAGATATTCATTTCTGATGTAAGAATCCTTATCTGTGTAAATAACTCGTTCTGTATGTATAGAATATTTCATCTGTGTAATTGTTATTTATCTATTCTGCAGAAGTAGATTGATTATATGTGTATATGAGCTCTTTTCATGCACACGTTTTCTGTAAATAAACCATTTTATCTGAATATATTGCATTGTGTCCAGAAATAGATGTCACATAGGCAACTAATCAATTTTATACGCATGTTATAACTTGTACAAAGTGATTATTTCTGTAAATTAAGATTTCATGCGCTCAATACCATTACTTTCTGTTAATAGCGTGTTATTTACAGATGTAATGATTTACACAAGTAATCCACTATATATGTAGCTAAATCATTATTCACGTATAATGTATGTATTTCTGTGAACAGCGCATTATTTGCACATGCAATGATGATTTACAAAAGTAGGTTAATCACTAGCAGGACGAGGCTGGCACACGATCATAAATTCTCTTTCATACTCTCTCTTAAAACAGGCATCGGCACGCGCCCTTGAGCCAACACACACACACACACACACACACACACACACACACACACACACACACACACACACACACACACACACACACACACACAGAGTTACAATGAAACGCTGAAATCAAGCCTGCCTTACTTCAGGAACGGTAACTGCGGTCCCCGGTTTGATCACGTGCTCATCAGCAGAAGTGCTTGAAGCAGTTTCGATTTCATTTTTTAATTTGTTAATTGATTAGGATATAATGAATATCTGTGCTGCGAATATATCACCTGAAAGAGAGAGAGAGAGAGAGAGAGAGAGAGAGAGAGAGAGAGAGAAGAGAGAAGAGACAGAGATAGAGACAGAGACAGAGAGGGGGTGGGGAGAGACAGACAGAGACAGGGAAAGACAGACAGAGACAGACAGAGAGAGAGAGAAGAGAGAGACTCCAGACAGACAGAGAGACAGGCACACAGACAGACACAGACAGACAGACAGACAGACAGAGAGACAGCCAGCCAGCCACAGAAGGAGGAGGAGGGAAGCCAGGCGGAGGGGAGAGGGTGGAGACGAAGGAAGAAGGAAGTGTTTGTGTGCACACAGTTTTGTGAGAGAGAGAGGGAGACATTTCCTGATCGACCGTCCGCCTCGTTCCGTAAATAAGATATCTAGCTCTTCAAATAGTGATTACATGTGTAAATAGTGCGAAGTTTACAGAAATGAAGGTTTTTAGATTTAAAACATTGATTTATTTACACATAACACATTGTTTGTGAAACTGAAACTGTTTGTGTACATCAGTTAGGCTACATGTTGAAATATTGTATCATTTACAAAATAAAAATACAGTATGTAGCAAAGAATGTATTTATTCTCACAAAAAATCTTTATTTGTTTCAATAATCCATAACATACAAAAACAAAAGTCATTTGTTAGATATACAATGCTATTTCTGTAAAAAGGCATTTTGTACAGATACCATTCTTTACACACACAATAATCGTGATCCCACAACTGAACGCTAAAATACACAGATAATGAATGCTTTCTATCGAGAAAATGAATAACAAATATGTGGACATATAGAACTTTCAATAAAATCTTAATATAAAATGCTTTGTACATATGCGATAAATCCCTAAATACACTTTAAATCGAGCAAGTTCTCCGAAAGAATGTCTGTTTGAGTGGAACTGCTCAATTTACCACTAAAAATCATTCAGTATCTAGTTGTGTTTTTACAAAGGGATGTCATACGTACACACCCTTGAGGAAAAGTCTAGCATGTGAAAAAAATCTTCTGGAATTGCCAGTCTGGTCCAGACACGCACCTCCTTCTCCCCCCCCCCCTTCCCCCTCGTCCTCCCTAAGTCTTCTTTCACAAAATGCTCCGACGGGATGTGGTTGAGTGGAGAGTTGATATTACTTTGTAATTGTGTAATACTAGAACTAAACCCACATCTCTACCCCCCCCCCCCCCAGCCCGCATCCCCCACCCAACCCCCGCCTGGGCGGTATATCCGTTAATTTCAGAACCATTCCCCGGGGGTATGCTATATTCAACACCCCCTCCCCTACCCCCTAAACCCCTATCCTCCCCTTCTACACTTACTTTCAGTGTCCGTTTCATGAAGGACGCGTTAATGTCAGCCGACTAGTTCACTGCGCAGCATCATATTTACCAACAAACGAGACCTCAAGCGCGCATAGGATAGGTTGGGGCCCGAACAGCTCAGCTGGTAGATTGCCAGTCTCTTGATCCTTTTGATCCGGGGATCCTGGGTTCGATTCTCCTCTGGGCCGTTTTGGTACACAGAGATTTCTCCGTCGGAGTTAACATTCGTTCTGACTCCATGTCACGAAAAGTCAAGATGAGGCTATAAACCAAGATTGCTAGTGTGAGCGTACGCATGTGGGTCCCTTAGGGTCACAGCTGAATGTAAGCTAACAGGAATGCGCACTCCCTTGCGGATGTAGGCTTCTCATTCTTTTCCACAGCGGCCCTCATGGCACGTGTTGTGTGCATCACACCAGTTTCAGCTAGGGTGCGCCTTCATCAAAATCCCAACGCACTGGAAGATGCTTTGTTATCAGCACGCGGGCTCTCTCTCTCTCTCTCTCTCTCTCTCTCTCTCTCTCTCTCTCTCTCTCTCTCTCTCTCTCTCTCTCTCTCTCATAGTGGACAGTCTGAACCACCTCTCACTAAACGTGCGTAAACCAGACAATATTTGTCATGTATTAATTCATCAGAAGGGGATGGATGCAATACTGTATTTCATTTCAGAAATCACATTTTCCCTGGAATTAAACTTTCTTTGCGGTGGATTCCACACTCAGTGCATTACATACAATACACATAATTATATGTGAATAATCGATAACAATAAACGCAAAATGCTCTATTTGGGACACATGTAAGGGCACGGTTCTGCTGTAGGATTAGGCACAACTCCCATGATTAGCTTTCGAAAGCGAAGGGCAGGATGGCCGTTGGTATGATTTTTGTCCTCCCAGTTCTTATAGAACAGGGAGTACTTTACAATGGGAACGAAGAAATGCTGTCTGTCTGTCTGTCTGTCTGTCTGTCTGTCCGTCCGTGGTCAAAATGTGTCCCACTCGCTCCAGACGAAACTACTGGGCCGATCCTTCTGAAAATTTGTAGGTATGTTCATTATGGGTAACGGATGATGCCCGATGTTTTAGTTTACCGCTATATCCGTTACTAACGGCTGTATCGGCCTGTAACGGTTTTTCTTCTTATGGGATGTCTCAGAAAGTACTTGGCTGATCTTTCTGAAAATTTGTAGGTAAGTTCATTATGGGTCACGGATGATGCCCGATGTTTTCCAGAATAGCCGTTACTAACGGTCATAACGGCCCAAAACGGTTTTTCCTCTTTATGAAATATCTCACGCGTATTCAAGGTAAACTGGGAGTACTTTTACATGCTTTGCATCTTGTAAAATATACACAGAGCAGGTATTCTTCTTAAACATTCTAAGGAATGAGTGAAATTTTGAGTAATTGATATTCGACTGTATGAATCAATGTTCATTATTAGGGTCAGCTGTATGAATCAATGTTCATTATTAGGGTCAGC
>CM065720.1:3868594-3873594 GCA_033310375.1 Conus canariensis
CGCTTTGCGCTTCAAAGCATTTCGGCTTTTTGTCCAAACATATTCCATTAGCAAGTCCGAAGAGAATCATGAGGAGGATATTACACCCGTAGCCTCCACCCAGCTATAAATTCTTTTGTTGCTTTTCGAATCCTGGTGTTCCAGAGAATGCGATGCTATCAGGAAGGCCTGAAGTGGGATTGTTTCTGTGACGGTGCCGTCATCTGCATTTTCAATGGATTTTTAATCTGGGTTTTATGTTGACAAGTGTATTTCTATGTGGCGGTTAGGGAGAGTCGTCTGTCTGTCTGTGTGTGCGCACGCGCGCACGCGTGTGATTGTGTGTGCGTGCTGCGTGCGTGCGTGTGTGTGTGTGTGTGTGTGTGTGTGTGTGTGAGAGAGAGAGAGAGAGAGAGACAGACAGACAGACAGACAGACAGACAGACAAACAACTTGCGTGTGTGTGTGTGTGTGTGTGTGTGTGTGTGTGTGTGTGTGTGTGTGTGTGTGTGTGTGTGTGTGTGTGTGGGTGTGTGTGTGTGTGTGTGAAGGAGAGAGAGAGAGAAAGAGAGAGAGGGAGAGAAAGAGAGAGAGAGACAGACAGACAGACAAACAACTTGTGTGTGGGTGGGTGTGTGTGTGTGTGTGTGTGAGAGAGAGAGAGAGAGAGGAGAGAGAGAGAGAGAGAGAGAGAGAGAGAGAGAGAGAGAGAGAGAGAGAGAGAGAGAGAGAGAGAGAGAGAGAGGAGGAGACCGATCTATCATCTGACAACATCAAAGATCGAAGATTAGTGAGAACTGGTGTATTCTGAGCTCTACGTACAAAATCTGTCGACTTATAAATATTGATTCATTCAACAATCTGTCCGTGCAGGCATGACACAACACTCCTAGAGGGCTGTGACTCTTGTGCGTGCGTGCAGACGATGGCGTGAATGCGATACCGCATGTGTATCTGAGTGTGGGCGTATAAAGTGGGCCAAAGTGGGGATGGAGGGGGGACGAAAAGGTGAGGGTGTATGTAAATAGGCGTGCTGGTGTGAATGGATGAGTGAGTGAATGAATGAATGAATGAATGAATGAATGAATGTGTGTGTGTGTGTGTGTGTGTGTGTGTGTGTGTGTGTGTGTGTGTGTGTGTGTGTGTGTGTGTGGTGTTTGTGTGTGCGCGCGCGCGCGCGCGAGCGTACGGGCACTGGCTCCTTCTTCTTTTTTTAAATTCTTTCTTGTGTTGAGTTTCTTTTATTTCTTTTTGCTCTTTTTATTGTTATTTCTTACATTCTCTCTTGTCTTTGTTTTTTTGTTTGTATCTACCGTTCTTCTTTTTTTTTTTCGGAAGGTGGAGGTTAGAGTCTTTTCTTTCTTCCTATCTGTTTTAAATTTCCATTTTCTTGTCTACCTTTTTCTATTCTTTCTTTCGTTCTTTTTTTTTCTTTTCTTGCTTTCTTTCTTTCTCTCTTTCTTTCTTTCTCTCTCTCATTGTATTTTTTTTATATTGTTTTGAGGATTAGGCTTCTCCCTGCGTACGTCTCTTCGTTTCCATCAGTCTTCCTGTCTTTCTTCTGTTCTTATTTCATCCTTTGTTCTTCCTGCCTTTGTTTTTCTCCATTTTGTTGTCATTCTAGAACTGCCATCGATGTTCTGTGGCAAGTGTTAACGGTGCGTTGAACAATAAGAAGAGGAAGTCAGTGTTTTGAGTGCAGAACATCGAAGACAGAGACGAATGCCGTGAGGTGAGTGAGGAAGAGGAGGAGAGGAAAAACAAGAAAGATAGAAAGAAAGAAGAAGAAGAAGAAGCAAGAAGAAGAAGAAGAAGAACAAGAACAAGAAGAAAAGAAAAGAAGAAGAAGAAGAAGAAGAAGGAGGAGGAGGAGGAGGAGGAGGAGGAGGAGAGGGAGGGGAGGAGGAGGAGAAGGGGAAGAACAGGAGAAGGAGGAATAGGAAGAGGATGAGGATGAGAAGGATGTGGAGGATAAGGAGGAGGTGGAGGAGGAGGAGGCTGAGGATGAGTATGAGGAGGACGAGGATAAGGGGGAGGGGCTGCTGACACTGCCAATGATGATAAAGATGATGATGGTAATGACGATGATGATGATTATGATGATGATGATGATGATTACGATGATGATGATGATGGTGATGATGCTGATGATGTGATGATGATGATGATGATGATGACGACGACGACGATTACGATTTCTTCGCAACCTCTTCAAGGTAAAACACAGTCTTCTATTTGTAACAGCTCACACCCACAACAAAATAAGGTAATTCGGCTGAGTGGGTACCGGTTACGTTAACTACAAATAACATTACGGAGTACTCGTGTACTTATGTCCCATGAGATCATGTAGAGGAAGTGAATATTCGTGTACAGAGAATACGAATCTCTCCGATCTCTAAAACTCTCTCCCACCCCCTTTCCTGCTCCCACCCCCTTACCACCATCACCCACCCCCTCCTCCCACCCCGCCAGTCATCTCCACGCAGAGCTAAACCAAAGTGCTAAAAGACCATCCTTGTTCGCAATGTTAACAAAACAGTATTTCTGGCCGTATGATGTTGATGAAGGCTACGTTAAAAGAAGGTTGGTATGCATATGACAAAACACGGCTCACTGTAGACATGCCCTGAATGACGTAATGCTACAGTGACCGAACCAGTGTCGTCTACGTCGCACGAGACAGCACTTGTCTTGATTTTCAGAAGACTCATTCGACTTCAATCGTTAATCTTCATTTGTTTCCAATCCTAGACCGTACCACTCAATTTGTTTTTGTTTTCTTTTTAAATGCGTATGATTTTTATAACTCCTGTTTTTACCGTTTGCTCTTTCTTGAAATGCAAAGCGCTGTTGAACATTTTTTATGGAATATGCGTTGTAGAAATAAACATTATTATTAGATTATTAATTGATTGGTGATCACAAGTCATCATCAGTCATACTCCGTTACAGGTCATTATCAACGACGGTCAGTAATCAATCATTCAGAAATCCTCGCCCAACCTACCATCAATCATCATGATCCCATATGAATATTTATTAATCATTGATCAAATGTAATCAGCGATCATTAGTAATCAGCGATCCATTAACGCTAATCCATTCTGTAACATATTTCCTGGTGGTTTAAAGTTTTGTCCAATCAACAACATCCCATTACGGCTTGAATGCACGCTCTCCTCAGTTCTTGCATTAACTGTGGGATCTTCTCTGGAACACTTTGTACAGAAAACGTAGGACTCGTATGAAGGTATGTCATCGTCACACTTCCGCCAGCGTTGTTAACAGCATTCACATGTTCTCTAAACACTTCACGCACCTTCAGCTGAAGCAACATTTGCGACGCGTCTTCGATGTTTCTTTTGCAAGCCGGACATAAATGTTTTGGTCACACATCTTTTCTATATTCTAGTTTAAGCACCGATACAGGAGAAAAACCAAATCAAACTTAACATATGCTTCAATTTGACACGATAATATTTTGTAATGCAGATGATGTTCTGTTTGTAAGCACTGCTCAAACCTAGAATACAGTTCAAAACGTTCCTCTGATTCCAGGTTATCTTGCCAATATTTTGGCTGATTGATCAGCAGGTCTCCATCTAAAGCTATAAATGAAATTTTTCATCTTGCCAGTGCTCTGTTACAACTAAATATCACCAGACCCATTTACAAGTCACAATTGTTTCTCATAGATCGCACATGTTTTTTCCCCCTAATTCCTGTTGGTGATTTGGCATATTAAAGGCTTTTTCTACTAGTCTTTCTTCTGCCGCATTACAAACTCCTCGCTAATGTAGAATACATCTCTCGGCCGCTGGGACATACGGCGGATACCCCTGTACCATTTCATTTAGTGCTTGCTCACATTCAAATAAACGTAACTCGCAAATGCATCTGTCTTCTCGTGACCACCGAGCTGTTGCTAGCCCTAAAGATAACACCTCTCCTGGAAAGGCATCTGAGGAGATGGCTTATTCTAATTTAAGCTACAATTTCCAGCTGTTGTATTCCATATGCTAATGAATTCTTTGGTTGTAGAGTGTAACCCAAGATATGTATAAATATTGACCAATGCTGACCATCATAATATTACCATCTCCAAAGAAATCCCCCTCTGCTAAACACAACCATTTTTGTCTTTTCCAAGAACTTCCATTGCAAAATTGTCTACAGATTGTTTCAGGACACGAGCCTGCCTTTGTAAGCCATTGGATAACACGAGACTAAAATGACGTCAGCAGCAAACCACAACCTCAAGACCTGCACTAAGTCGGCTAAACTGTATTCCAAAATCACTATGAGAGAGAGAGAGAGAGAGAGAGAGAGAGAGAGAGAGAGAGAGAGAGAGAGAGACAGACAGACAGACAGACAGACAGACAGACAGACAGACAGAGACAGAGACAGAGAGAGAAAGAATGTGTATGGGAGGATGACAGACTGGGGAGAAGACGAGGAGGAGGATCAGTGAGTTTGGACGTCAACATTCCCTCCGAAACCGCTGCATCAGCTGCAGCAGCAACGGGGACAGATGGGTAAGGGGATTAAGAAGGAGGAAGGAGAACATGAGGAATGGGGAAGGAAGGAAGGAGGCAGTGAAAGAATCTTAAATCCCATCCCTTCTCTCTCTCGCTCTCTCTCTCTCTCTCTCTCTCTCTCTCTCTCTCTCTCTCTCTCTCTCTCTCTCTCGCTCTCTCTCTCTCTCTTCTCTCTCTCTCTCTCTCTCTCTCTTCCTCTCTCTCTCTCTCTCTCTCTCTCTCTCTCTTTCCAAGGCAGTCTTCTATTTTGCGTTCCATCCATTTTGCTGGCATTCCTTTCATGTGCTCTGCGTTCGCTCATAAAAAGGAATAAAACCCAGTGACATCCTTTGTCATTTCCCCCATTCGCTTTCTTGGAGTGTATTCATTAAATCTCCTTTCTTTCTCTCTTTCATTTCTCTCCTTCTTCTCTCTCTCTCTCTTGCTTTTTTTTTCTTTTGGTCTTTCTTTCATTTTCAAGCTTCTTTCATTTCTTTTTCT
>CM065720.1:3881094-3892808 GCA_033310375.1 Conus canariensis
TCTGTTCCGCTCTTTGTCAGTCTGTCTGTCTGTCAGTCGGTCATTTGGTAAGTAAGTTCGTCTCTCACTCTCTCTGTCTCTATCTGTCTGTCTTTCTGTCTCTCTCTCTCTCTCTCCTCAATGTGTGTTCCCATTTTTGTGTGTATATGTATTTGTTTCTTTAACTAAGAAAACCCATTGTCTTGCTCTTTCATCCTTCTTTTCTGTCTCTGTCTCTGTCTGTCTTCTATCTGTCTTTCCTTCTGTCTGTCTGTTTGTCATTCCATCAGTCTCTCTCTCTCTCTCTCTCTCTCTCTCTCTCTCTCTCTCTCTCTCTCTCTCTCTCTCATTCCCTTGTGTGTCCCTCTTCTTATCTCAATTGCCCAGTGTGTTGCCACTGCAGTCAGTGGAAGGAAAATTGATTGAAGGACGTGGTTGTTTCTCCTCATCTCTCAACGCATGATTGCTGTACTTTCACGAAGATCGATCCTGTGAGGCGCAACATTTGAGATTACACTGCCGAAAAACAACCAACCAAACATCTATGGGAATTCTCGGATTCAGCCATTCCACATCCCCCCCCCCCACCTCGTCCCCCTCCATCGCTCCACCCTTGTTTTATTCCATGATTCCTTCTCCTGTTCTCTTTGTTTGTGGCTCTGTCATTCCATTGATCTTTCTCTCTGTTTCTGTTGCTGGTCTGTCTATCTGTCTGTTTGTTTGTCAATCTTCTCTCTCTCTCTCTCTCATCGTCGTTCTCTCTCTCCTCTCTCTCTCTCTCTCTCTCCTCTCTCCTCTCTTCATCTCCGCTTACGCCCAATGTGTGGCCACTGCAGACAGTACAAGTAAAAAAAAAAATGATTGAAAGACGTGGTTTACTTCTCCTCGTCTCTCTTACCGGTTAATTGGCTGCCCTTTCACAGAGGAAGCGATGATGTGAAGCGCAGAAATCTCAGATTACGCTGACGAAAACCAAAGAAACAAACCTCATTGAAATTTTTGGATTCTGCCCCTCCACCCTCTCTCCTTCCTGTTCAATTGCCTCCACCCCTTTTTTTCATTTTTTTAAAAATTCTCTCTAGTTCCCTTGTTTGTGGCTCTGTCTGTCCTTTTATCTGTCGATCTGTCTGTCTGTCTATCGTCGATCAGTCTGACTGTCTGTCTGTCTGCCTGTATGTCTGTCTAGTCTGTCTCTCCCCTCCCTCTCTCTCTCTCTCATCTCCCCTCTTCTCTCTCTCACATGTTTTCGGTTTTTTCATTTGCGCACTTTTCAAAACCCCTAATATCCCCTCCCCTCCCCCCCCCCCTCACTCTTCCGTCTTCCTTTCTCTGTTTCTGTCACTGTCTGTCTGTCGGTTTCCTCACCATCTGTCTGACAGTCTGTCTGTCTGTCTCTGTCTCTCCCTCTCTCTCTCTCTCTCTCTCTCTCTCATCTCTCTCTCTCTGTCTGTCTGTCTGTCTGACAGTCTGTCTGTCTGTCTCTGTCTCTCCCCGCCCTCTCTCTCTGTCTCTGTCTGTCTGTCTGTGTGACTGTCTGTCTCTGTCTCTCCCTCTCTCTCTCTTTCTCTCTTCTCTGCTCGTCTCTCTCTCCTGTCTCTCTCTCTCTCTCTCTCTCTCTCTCTCTCTCTCTCTCTCTCTCTCTTCTCTGCTCTCGTCTGCTTCTCCGCCCATCCCTTTTGCTGTCCTGCCTTCATCCAGTTGCCACTGACGCCGCTGCAGCCTTAAAAAAACATGATTGAAACGTGGTCTTCCCTCGTCTCTTCAACTCATCTAACGCCTCCTGGATCATACCGTAGCCGTCGAATTCACTGACTACGCATTGTTATCGTTGTTCAACACCCCCGATATCTTCCTTTCAATCCACACACCCCTGTTCATTCCATCCTGTCCTTCCAATCCACCACAACCCCTGTTCATCCATCCTGTCCTCCTTTCAATCCACACACCCCCTGTTCATCCCATCCTTCCTTCAATCCACCACAACCCCTTGTTCATCCATCCTGTCCTTCCAATCTCACACCCCCTGTTCATCCCATCCTGTCCTTCCTTTCAATCCACCACACCCTGTTCATCCCATCCTGTCCTTTCAATCCACCACACCCCCTGTTCATCCCTCCTGTCCTTCCTTCCAATCCATCCACCCCCTGTTCATCCCATCCTTCTTCCATTCATCCACCATCCCCCTGTTCATCCCTTCTGTCCTTCCAATCCACCACACCCCCTGTTTCCCATCCTCCTGTCCTTCCAATCCACCACACCCCCTGTTCATCCCGTCCTGTCCTTTCAATCCTCACCCCCCTGTTCATCCCGTCCTGTCCTTCTTCAATCCACCACACCCCCTGTTCACCCTTCTTCCTCTTCAATCCACCCACCCCTCTTCATCCCTCCTTCCTTCCTTCATCCATCGCCACCCTGTTCAGTCCCATCCTGT
This sequence comes from Conus canariensis, assembly GCA_033310375.1. NCBI lineage: Eukaryota > Metazoa > Mollusca > Gastropoda > Neogastropoda > Conidae > Conus > Conus canariensis. Next base: position 3,883,505 of record CM065720.1, read on the forward strand.
CCTTCCAATCCACCACACCCCCTGTTCATCACATGCCTGTCCTTCTCCATCACCACTACCCCTGTTCATCTCCTGTCCTTCCTTCCTTCAATCCACCACCCCCTGTTCATCCCTTCCTGTCTTTCAATCACCACACCCCTGTTCATCCATCCTCTCCTTTCATCCCCACTCCCCCTGTTCATCCCTCCTTCCTTTCAATCCTCACACCCCTGTTCATCTCATCCTTCCTTCAATCCACCACACCCCTGTTCATTCCCTTCTGTCCTTCCCAATCCACCATCACCTCTGTTCATTCCCTTCCTGTTCCTTCAATCCACCACCACCCCTGTTTCATCCCGATCCTGTCCTTTCTTATCACACCCCCCCTGTTCATCCCTCCTTCCTTTCAATCCACCACACCCCCTGTTCATCCCTTCCTTCCTTTCAATCCACCACACCCCCTGTTCATCCCATCCTCCTTCCTTCCAATCCACCACACCCCCTGTTCATCCCATCCTGTCCTTCCTCCAATCCACCACACCCCCTTTCATCCAACATCCATCACTTTCTCCTTCCAATCCACCACACCCCCTGTTCTATCCCATCCTTCCTTCCAATCCACCACACCCCCTGTTCATCCCATCCTTCCTTCCTTCCAATCCACCACACCCCCTGTTCATCCCATCCATCCTTCCTTTCAATCCACCACACCCCCTGTTCATCCCATCCTGTCTTCCTTCCAATCCACCACACCCCCTGTTCATCCCATCCTTCCTTCCTTCCAATCCACCACACCCCCTGTTCATCCCATCCTTCTTCCTTTCCAATCCACCACACCCCCTGTTCATCCCATCCTTCCTACCTTCCAATCACCACAACCCCCTGTTCATCCCATCCTGTCCTTCCTTCCAATCCACACACCCCCTGTTCATCCCATCCTTCCTTCCTTCCAATCCACCACAACCCCCTGTTCATCCCATCCTTCCTTCCAATCCACCACACCCCCTGTTCATCCCATCCTGTCCTTCCTTCCAATCCACCACACCCCCTGTTCATCCCATCCTGTCCTTCACTTCCAATCCACCACACCCCCTGTTCATCCCATCCATCCTTCCTTCCAATCCACCACACCCCCTGTTCATCCCTCCTTCCTTCCTTCAATCCACCACACCCCCTGTTCATCCCATCCTTCCTTCCATTTCCAACCACACACCCCCATGTTCATCCCATCCTGTCCTTCCTTCAATCCACCCACCCCCTGTTCATCCCATCCTCCTTCCTTCCAATCCACCACACCCCCTGTTCATCCCATACCTCCTTCCAATCCACCACACCCCTGTTCATCCCATCCTGTCCTTCCTTCCAATCCACCACACCCCCTGTTCATCCCATCCTTCCTTCCTTCAATCCACCACACCCCCTGTTCATCCCATCCTTCCTTCCAATCCACCACACCCCCTGTTCATCCATCCTTCCTTCCTTCCAATCCACCACACCCCCTGTTCATCCCATCCTTCCTTCCTTCAATCCACCACACCCCCTGTTCATCCCATCCTTCCTTTCCAATCCACCACACCCCCTGTTCATCCATCCTTCCTTCCTTCCAATCCACCACACCCCCTGTTCATCCCATCCTCTTCCTTCCAATCCACCACACCCCCTGTTATCCCATCCTTCCTTCCTTCAATCCACCACACCCCCTGTTCATCCCACCTCCTCCTTCATCCACCCACCCCCTGTTCATCCCATCCTTCCTTTCATCCACCACACCCCTGTTCATCCCATCCTTCCTTTCAATCCACCACACCCCCTGTTCATCCCATCCTTCCTTCAATCCACACACCCCCCTGTTCATACCCCTCATCCTCTTCCTTCCTTCCACCACACCCCGTTCATCCCATCCTTCCTTCCAATCCACCACACCCCCTGTTCATCCCATCCTTCCTTCCTCCAACCACCCCACCCCCTTTCATCCCATTCCATCCTTCCTTCAATCCACCACACCCCCTGTTCATCCCATCTCTTCCTCCAATCCACCACACCCCCTGTTCATCCCATCCTTCCTTCCAATCCACCACACCCCTGTTCATCCCATCACCTATACCCTTTCCAATCCTCCACCCCCCTGTTCATCCCATCCTTCTCCTTCCAATCCACCACACCCCTGTTCATCCCTCCTTCCTTCCAATCCACACACCCCCTGTTCATCCATCCTTCCTTCTTCAATCCACACACCCCTGTTCATCCCTCCTTCCTTCCAATCCACCACACCCCTGTTCATCCCTCCTTCCTTCCAATCCCCACACCCCTGTTCATCCCTCCTCCTTCTTTCAATCCACCACACCCCTGTTCATCCATCCTCCTTCCTTCCAATCCACCACACCCCTGTTCATCCCATCCTTCCTTTCAATCCACCACACCCCTGTTCATCCCATCCTTCCTTCCTTCCAATCCACCACACCCTGTTCATCCCATCCTTCCTTCCTTCCAATCCACCACACCCCCTGTTCATCCATCCTTCCTTCCTTCAATCCACCACACCCCCTGTCATCCTCCTTCCTTCTCAATCACCACACCCTGTTCATCCCATCCTTCCTTCAATCCACCACACCCCCTGTTCATCCCATCCTTCCTTCCTTCAATCCACCAACCCCTGTTCATCCCATCCTTCTTCAATCCACCACCCCTGTTCATCCCTTCCTTCCTTCCAATCCACCACCCCCTGTATCCCTCTTCCTTCCAATCCCACACCCCTGTTCATCCATCCTTCCTTCAATCCACCACACCCCTGTTCATCCCTTCCTTCCTTCAATCCACCACCCCCTGTTCATCCACTTCCTTCCATCCACCACCCCCCTGTTCATCCCATCCTCCTTCCTTCAATCCACCAACCCCTGTTCATCCATCCTTCCTTCAATCCACACACCCGTTCATCCCTCCTCCTCCAATCCCCACACCCCTGTTCATCCCTCTCTTCCTTTCAATCCACCACACCCCCTGTTCTCCATCTTCCTTCCATCCACCACACCCTGTTATCCCATCCTTCTTCTTCCAATCCACCACACCCCTGTTCATCCATCCTTCCTTCAATCCCCACACCCCTGTTCATCCTCCTTCCTTCTTCATCCCAACCCTGTTCATCCGTCCTTCTTCCAATCCACCACACCCCCTTTCATCCCTTCCTCCTTCCTTCCATCCACACACCCTGTCACCTCCTTCCTTCATCCACCACACCCCCTTTCATCCCTCCTTCCTCTTCAACCACACACCCCCTGTTCATCCCTCTCTTCCCAATCCACAACCCGTTCACCCATCCTTCCTTCCTCCACCACACCCTGTTCATCCATCCTTTCCTTCAATCCACCACACCCCTGTTCATCCCATCCTGTCCTCTTCCAATCCACCACACCCCGTTATCCATCCTTCCTTCTTCCAATCCACCACCCTGTTCATCCCATCTTCCTTCCAACCACACCCTGTTCATCCCTCTCTTCCTTTCAATCCACCACACCCCCTGTTCATCCCGTCCTGTCCTTCCTTTCAATCCACCACACCCCCTGTTCATCCCATCCTTCCTTCCAATCCACCACACCCTCTGTTCATCCCTTCCTTCCTTTCAATCCACCACACCCCTGTTCATCCCATCCTTCCTTCCAATCCATCACACCCCCTGTTCATCCCATCCTTCCTTTCAATCCACCACACCCCCTGTTCATCCCATCCTGTCCTTCCTTCCTTCCAATCCACCACACCCCCTGTTCATCCCTTCCTTCCTTTCAATCCACCACACCCCTGTTCATCCCATCCTTCCTTTCAATCCACCACACCCCCTGTTCATCGCATCCTGTTCTTTCGTTCTCATTGTCTTTGTCTGTGTCACTGTCTGTCGATCTGTCTGTTGATTTGTCAGTCTGTCTGTCTGTCGGTTGGTCGGTCAGTCTCTCTCTCTCTCTCTCTCTCTCTCTCTCTTTCTTTCTCTCTCTCTCTCTCTCTTTCTCTCTCCCCCCTCTCTCTCTCTCCCCCTCTCTTTCTCTCTCTTTCTCTCTCTCTCCCTCTCTCTCTCTCTCTCTCTCTCCTCTCTCTCATCAGGTCTTCTCTTTTGTCTGTGTGTGCACGTCTTTGTTTAATTAACAATACCCTTGTCTGACTCTTCCATCCTACGTTTCTGTCTCTGTCTCTGTCTGTCTGTTCTCTTCTTTCTCAGTCTACTCATCTTTGTCTGTCCTTTAGTCTGTTTCTGTCTGTCTCTGTCTGTCTGTCAGTCAGTCAATCATTCTGTCAGTCTCTCTCTTATCTCAGTTGCCCAATGCGGAGCCACTGCAGTTAGTGTGAAATAAAAAGATAATTGAAGGATGTGGTTTGCTTCTCCTCGTTTCTCTTACTCGTTAATTGGCAGCGCTTTGACGGAGGATGCGATGCTGTGGGGCGCAGAATTCTCAGACTGCACTGACAAACAAACAAACAAAAGCAAACACACACACACACACAACAACAAACGCGCGCGCACACACACACACACACACACACACACACACACACACACACACACACACACACACGCACGCACGCACCACACACACACACACACCACACACACACACACACACACACACACACACACACACACACACACACACATGCACGCACACACAACACACACACACACACACACACACACACACACACACACAACAACAACAACAACAACAACAACAACAACAACAACAACAACAACAAAAACTCACTTGAAATTCTTGGATTCAGCACCCCCCCCCCCCCCCTTCCTTCCTGCTCCCTGTCCTTTCAATTTCCTCCACCCTCTTTTCATCCCATTCTTCCATCTCTCCAGCCCTTTGTTGTGTCTCTGTCTCTCCATCTGCCTGTTGATATGTCTGTCTGTCTGTCTGTCTGTCTGTCTTGTCTGTCTGTCTGTCTGTCAATTGATCAGATGGTCTGTCTGTTTGTTTCTTTAACTAAGAAAACCCATTGTCTTGTTCTTTCATCCTTCTTTTTGTTCTCTTACAGAACAGGGAGTACTTTAGAATGGGAACGAAGAAATGCTGTCTGTGTGTCTGTGTGTGTGTCTGTGTGTCTGTGTGTGTGTCTGTGTGTGTGTGTCCGTGGTCAAAATGTGTTCCACTCGCTCCAGAATAAACTGCTGGGCCCATCTTTCTGAAAATTTGTAGGTATGTTCGCTATGGGTCAAGGATGATGCCCGATGTTTTAGTTTACCGTTACAACCGTTACTAACGGCTGTAACGGCCTGTAACGGTTTTTCTTCTCCATGGAATATCTCAGAAAGTACTTGGCTGATCTTTGTGAAAATTAGCAGGTATGTTCATTATGGGTCACGGATAATGCCCGATGTTTTAGTTTACCCCGTTACAGCCGTTACTAGCGGCTGTACCAACGGCTGTTACTAACGGCTGTAACGGCTGTTACTAACGGCTGTTACTAACGGCTGTAACGGCCTGTAACATTTTTTTTCTTTATGGAATATCTCAGAAAGTACTTGGCTGATCTTTGTGAACATTAGCAAGTATGTTCACTGTGGGTTACGGATGATGCCCGATGTTTTAGTTTACCGTTATACTGTTACTAACAGCTGTAACGGCCTGTAACGGTTTTTCTTCTCCATGGAATATCTCAGAAAGTACGTGGCCGATATTTCTGAAAATTTGTAGGTATGTTCATTATGGGTCACGGATGATGCCTGATGTTTAAGTGTACCGTTATAGCCATTACAAACGGCCCATAATGGTTTTCTTCTTTATGGAAAATCTTAGAAAGTTCTTGGCAGATCTTTCTGAAAATTTGTAAGTATGTTCATTATAGGTCACAGATGATGGCCGATGTTTACTAGAATAGCCATTACTAACGGTTACACCTGTCCAAGACGGTTTTTCCTCTTTATGGAATATCTCACGCGTATTCAGAATAAACTGGGAGTACGTTTATATGCTTTGCATCTTGTCTGTCTGTCTTCTTTCTGTCTTTCCTTCAGTCTGTCTGTCTGTCTGTCTCTGTCTGTCTGTCTGTCTGCCATTCCACTAGTCTCTCTCTCTCTCTCTCTCTCTCTCTCTCTCTCTCTCTCTCTCTCTCTCTCTCTCGCTCTCTCTCACTCTCAAGATGTGTTCTCAGTTTTTCGTGAGTCCATCTGTTGTTGTTGTTGCTGTTGTTTGTTGTTGTTGTTGTTGCTGCTGCTGCTGCTGCTGCTGTTGCTGTTGCTGTTTGTTAAATATACCCTATTGTGCTTTTCAATTCTACGTGTCCCTATTTCCTTCTCTGTTTATCTGTTTGTTTGTCTGTCTGTCTGCCTATCTATATGTTTGTCTATCTCTCTGTCTATCTGTCTGAACTAATCATCCTCTTGCTCTTCCATCTTCCTTTCCTTTGGCTCTATTTCTGTCTGTCTGTCTGTCCTTTTGTCTGTTTGTGTGTCTGTCTTTCTGTCTGTCTCTCTCTTTCTTTCTCTCTCTCTCTGTTTCTTCTTCCCTCCCTCCCTCTCACTGTCTCTGTCTTTGTCTCTCTCTCTCTCTCTCTCTCTTTCTCTCTCTCTCTCTCTCTCACACACACACACACACACACTCGCACACACACACACACACACACACACACACACACACAACACACACACACACACACACACACACACACACACACACACTTCTGTTTTTCGTGTCCTTCTTATCTGGGTTGTCCAGTGTGTGACCACTGCAGTCAGTAGAAGAATTCATAATTGAAAGACGTAGTTTGCTTCTCCTCGTCTCTCAAACTCATTAATTGGCTTTCAGGAAGGGTGCAATGCTGCGAGGCGCAGAATTCTCAGAGCACACCGACGAGAAGAAAAAAAAAGGCTTGATTGATATTCCTCGATTCAGACGCTCACCGCTCTTTCAATTCCCTCCTCTGTATTTTCACCCGATTCTTCCCGTCTTCCTAACTTTGTCTTTGTGTCTTTGTATGTCCATCTCTTTGTTTGTCTGTCTGTTTGTCTGTGATGTTCTTTGATTCAGACGCCCACCGCCCTTTCAATTTCCTCCTCTGTATTTTCACCCGATTCTTCCCGTCTTTCTAGCTCTATCTTTGTGTCTCTGTATGTCCATTTCTTTGTTTGTCTGTCTGTTTTTATGTGTGTGTGTGTATGTGTGTCTGTGAGTCTGTGTATGTGTGTGTCAGCCTCTCTATCTCTCTCTCTCTCTCTCTCTCTCTCTCTCTCTCTATCTCTCTCTCTCTCCCTCTCTCTCTCTCCCTCTCTCCCTCCCTCTCTCCCTCCCTCCCCTCTCTCTCTCTCTCTCTCTCTCTCTCTCTCTCTCTCTCTCTCTCTCTCTCTCTTCCGTGAAATTCATCGCAGAAGCATTGAAAATTAGACAGATGAAGGATAGTGAAATTTAAGATAATGCATTATTAGAGATATATGAAAGAATGTTATCATTCATCGCATGTGGAAGAGATCAGTAAGATGCAATGTCATCATTTGATTGAGTGGATGGTCGAGTCAGTCTTAAGATTTTATTTGCAAAGCGTGACGACTGCAGGCGGAAATCTAAACAAATCTTAAATAAATGTTAGCGAACCGCCCAGAGAACGTGGACAAACGAGTCACAAGACGAAACACAACGCGTTTCGACCTCTTAGGTCTTCATCGGGTGAGACATAAACGAATAAAACAACGAAAATTCACTTAGCTTTGATCGCTTCAGATCGCCTTCTTCCTTGCGCTGAACCCTGTAAAGTGATCTGAAGCGATCAAAGCTAAGTAAATTTTCGTTGTTTTATTCGTTTATGTCTCACCCGATGAAGACCTAAGAGGTCGAAACGCGTTGTGTTTCGTCTTGTGACTCGTTTGTCCACGTTCTCTGGGCGGTTCGTTAACATTTATTTAAGATTCGTTAAGATTTTATTTTCAACCTTACTGCATTACTCCTGTGCGTGAGGACATAAGGAAATGTTACGAATATATTTGTTTTTGTTAACCTTTGATTTGATACACACTAAGAATGAATGTGTACTGCTTGTTTGCAGGAAAGGAAGAGGGAAAAGTTATTGTTCTGTTCCCCCCCCCCCCCCCTTGTCAAAAGACCTCTTTGGTAATGACAATAAAATATCAAAGTGTCAAAGTGTCAGAGTCTCTCTCTCTCTCTCTCTCTCTCTCTCTCTCTCTCTCTCTCTCTCTCTCTCTCTCTCTCTCTCTCTCTCTCTCTTCTAACATCAGTTGCCCAACGTGTGGCCACTGCAGTCACTGTGGAAAAAAACATCATGATTGAAGGACGTGGTTCGCTTCTCCTCATCTCTCCAACTCATTAACTGGCTGCGCTTTCACGAAGGATGCGATGCTGTGGGGCGCTGATTTCTCAGATTACCCAGACGATAAAAGAGTCTTGATTGATTTGTTTCGATTTAGTCGCCTCCCATCCTTCGGTTCCTTCTATCGAACCTCTTTTCACCCCACACTTCAATTGTCTCTGTGCCTCTCTGTGTCAGTGTCAGGAGTCATTTAAAGACAGAAGATCGCCTCCACGACCCAGCTGGTGAGGACGGAAATCCTGATTTGGATACGACCTGACTGTGGACTGGACGATAGACATCTGTCCTCACGGTGACTGTATAACCCCCACTGCCATTAATTTTTTTTATAAGTTACATTGTCATTGAATATTAACCCTGTTTCTATTAGAATTAATCATGCTTAGATTAGAATTATATAAGATACAAGGTACAAGTTTTCATAAATACCCATTTGCAGGAAAATCAGGAAGGAAAAGCGTTTTTTTTTTGTTGTACTCCCAGTTCTTATAGAACAGGGAGTACTTTACAATGGGAACGAAGAAATGCTGTCTGCGTGTCTGTGTGTCTGTCTGTCCGTGGTCAAAATGTGTTCCACTCGCTCCAGACAAAACTTGTGGGCCAATCTTTCTGAAAATTTATAGGTATGTTCATTATGGGTCACGGAAGATGCTCGATGCTTTATTTGACCAGAATAGCCGTTACTAATGGCTATAACGGCCCCAAACGGTTTTTCTTCTTTATGGAGTATCTCAGAAAGTACTTGGCCGATTTATAAGCGGTTTGGAAGATCTTGTGACAAATCGAGCCTCTGTCCATATGTAAGTGGTGTAATGCTGAAAATCGATTAAACAACCGTTAAAAACCGTTATTCTGCCGTTATTTTGTCATATATTGGTGGTATTTAATGAAATTTGGTATATAGAAAGGTTATCACACACAAATGGCACTTCCATTATAGTGTTTCAAAATTTGACCGTTAAAAATCGTTATTCTTCACATATTGTCCGATCTGGATGAAATTTGGTAGGTACATAGG
>CM065720.1:3892908-3895408 GCA_033310375.1 Conus canariensis
CCCCCCCCCCCCCCCCTTCCTTCCTGCTCCCTGTCCTTTCAATTTCCTCCACCCTCTTTTCATCCCATTCTTCCATCTCTCCAGCCCTTTGTTGTGTCTCTGTCTCTCCATCTGCCTGTTGATATGTCTGTCTGTCTGTCTGTCTGTCTGTCTGTCTTGTCTGTCTGTCTGTCAATTGATCAGATGGTCTGTCTGTTTGTTTCTTTAACTAAGAAAACCCATTGTCTTGTTCTTTCATCCTTCTTTTTGTTCTCTTACAGAACAGGGAGTACTTTAGAATGGGAACGAAGAAATGCTGTCTGTGTGTCTGTGTGTGTGTCTGTGTGTCTGTGTGTGTGTCTGTGTGTGTGTGTCCGTGGTCAAAATGTGTTCCACTCGCTCCAGAATAAACTGCTGGGCCGATCTTTCTGAAAATTTGTAGGTATGTTCGCTATGGGTCAAGGATGATGCCCGATGTTTTAGTTTACCGTTACAGCCGTTACTAACGGCTGTAACGGCCTGTAACGGTTTTTTCTTCTCCATGGAATATCTCAGAAAGTACTTGGCTGATCTTTGTGAAAATTTGCAGGTATGTTCATTATGGGTCACGGATAATGCCCGATGTTTTAGTTTACCCCGTTACAGCCGTTACTAGCGGCTGTACCAACGGCTGTTACTAACGGCTGTAACGGCTGTTACTAACGGCTGTTACTAACGGCTGTAACGGCCTGTAACATTTTTTTTTCTTTATGGAATATCTCGGAAAGTACTTGGCTGATCTTTGTGAACATTAGCAAGTATGTTCACTGTGGGTTACGGATGATGCCCGATGTTTTAGTTTACCGTTATACTGTTACTAACAGCTGTAACGGCCTGTAACGGTTTTTCTTCTCCATGGAATATCTCAGAAAGTACGTGGCCGATATTTCTGAAAATTTGTAGGTATGTTCATTATGGGTCACGGATGATGCCTGATGTTTAAGTGTACCGTTATAGCCATTACAAACGGCCCATAATGGTTTTCTTCTTTATGGAAAATCTTAGAAAGTTCTTGGCAGATCTTTCTGAAAATTTGTAAGTATGTTCATTATAGGTCACAGATGATGGCCGTTGTTTACTAGAATAGCCATTACTAACGGTTACACCTGTCCAAGACGGTTTTTCCTCTTTATGGAATATCTCACGCGTATTCAGAATAAACTGGGAGTACGTTTATATGCTTTGCATCTTGTCTGTCTGTCTTCTTTCTGTCTTTCCTTCTGTCTGTCTGTCTGTCTGTCTGTCTCTGTCTCTGTCTGTCTGTCTGTCTGCCATTCCACTAGTCTCTCTCTCTCTCTCTCTCTCTCTCTCTCTCTCTCTCTCTCTCTCGCTCTCTCTCACTCTCAAGATGTGTTCTCAGTTTTTCGTGAGTCCATCTGTTGTTGTTGTTGCTGTTGTTGTTGTTGTTGTTGTTGTTGTTGCTGCTGCTGCTGCTGCTGTTGCTGTTGCTGTTGTTAAATATACCTATTGTGCTTTTCAATTCTACGTGTCCCTATTTCCTTCTCTGTTTATCTGTTTGTTTGTCTGTCTGTCTGTCTATCTATATGTTTGTCTATCTCTCTGTCTATCTGTCTGAACTAATCATCCTCTTGCTCTTCCATCTTCCTTTCCTTTGGCTCTATTTCTGTCTGTCTGTCTGTCCCTTTGTCTGTTTGTGTGTCTGTCTTTCTGTCTGTCTCTCTCTTTCTTTCTCTCTCTCTCTGTTTCTTCTTCCCTCCCTCCCTCTCACTGTCTCTGTCTTTGTCTCTCTCTCTCTCTCTCTCTCTCTCTCTCTCTCTCTCACACACACACACACACACACACACACATCGCACACACACACACACACACACACACACACACACACACACACACACACACACACACACACACACACACACACAACACACACACACACACACACTTCTGTTTTTTCGTGTCCTTCTTATCTGGGTTGTCCAGTGTGTGACCACTGCAGTCAGTAGAAGAATTCATAATTGAAAGACGTAGTTTGCTTCTCCTCGTCTCTCAAACTCATTAATTGGCTTTCAGGAAGGGTGCAATGCTGCGAGGCGCAGAATTCTCAGAGCACACCGACGAGAAGAAAAAAAAAGGCTTGATTGATATTCCTCGATTCAGACGCTCACCGCTCTTTCAATTCCCTCCACAGTCTCTATGGTGTGTCTCTATTTGACGCCAGGAGCGCAGACACAACCAGCCGTGTCTCCCTGATGAGTCCGACCCAGCGGACGAAAGGCCTCGGAGCAGGCAATACAAATATATCTGCCTTCAAAAGAGATTGCGATGGTTCCCTTATGCAGCTAGTGAAGAGTTTTCATATCTGTAACATATTTTCTTAATTTCATGTTCCCAGTTTCTCCATCTTCAAATTACCCCCCCCCCCCCCCCCCCCCCTTAAGTCCAAATCTTTGCCAAGTCATTACTATGAAGACAGTTCAGTTGTTGGCCTGCGCTTGTTTTTTTCCCCCACTATTAGATTGTT
>CM065720.1:3902908-3907908 GCA_033310375.1 Conus canariensis
CATTGGGGCAATGATTGTAGAGGGAAAACGTCCAGTGGGGCAATGATTGTAGTACGAAAAACGGTCCAGTGGGGCAATAATTGTAGACGGAAAACGTCCAGTGGGGTATTGATTGCAGAGGGAAAACGTCCAGTGGGGCAATGATTGTAGAGGGAAAACGTCCAGTGGGGCAATAATTGTAGTACGAAAACGTCCAATGGGGCAATAATTGTAGACGGAAAACGTCCAGTGGGGCATTGATTGCAGAGGGAAAACGTCCAGTGGGGCAATAATTGTACAGGGAAAATATCCAGTGGGACATAATTGTAGAGGAAAACGTGAAGGGGCAATGATTGTAGAGGGAAAACGTCCATTGGGGCAATGATTGTAGTACGAAAACGTCCAATGGGGCAATGACTGTAAAGGGAAAACATCCAGGGGGCAATGATTGTAGAGGGAAAACGTGAAGTGGGGCAATGATTGTAGTGCAAAAACGTCCAATGGGCAATGACTGTAAGGGAAAACGTCCAGTGGGGCAATGATTGTAGGGAAAACGTGAAGTGGGATAATGATTGTAGAGGGAAAACGTCCAGTGGGGCAATGATTGTAGAGGGAAAACGTCAAGTGGGGTAATGATTGTAGAGGGAAAACGTCCAATGGGGCAATGATTGTAGAGGGAAAACGTCAAGTGGGGCAATGATTGTAGAGGGAAAACGTCCCAAGTGGGGTAATGATTGTAGAGGGAAAACGTCAAGTGGGGTAATGATTGTAGAGGGAAAACGTCCAGTGGGGCAATGATTGTAGAGGGAAAACGTCAAGTGGGGTAATGATTGTAGAGGGAAAACGTCCAGTGGGGCAATGATTGTAGAATGAAAACGTCCAGTGGGACAATGATTGTAGAGGAAAACGTCCAGTGGGGCAATGATTGTAGAGGGAAACAATCCAGTGGGGCAATGATTGTAGAGGGAAAACGTCCAGTGGGGCAATGATTGTAGAGGGAAAACGCCCAGTGGGGCAATGATTGTGCTGGGGATACCCGTTGCAGCGAAGTGATAGTTTTGATGGTGTGATGTCGGTAAGCAATGATTGCATCAGGGCGATGAACAGTTGAGCAATGATTGCAATGAGGCAATGTTAGGTCAATAATTGTTTAGATGGGACCCCCCTCGGTGATATGATCGTCTAGGGTGATGTCCACTACAGTAAATGATTGTGCTGGGGTAATGTCCACTGGAGCAATGATTATGTAGAGACCATGTCCAGCAGGGTGGGGCAATGATTGTGTTGGGGTGATGTCCAGTGGAGCAATGATTATGTAGAAACCATGTCCAGCATGGTGGGGCAATGATTGTGTTGGGGTGATGTCCAGTGGAGCAATGATATGTAGAGACCATGTCCAGCATGGTGGGGCAATGATTGTTTGGGGTGATGTCCAGTGGAGCAATGATTATGTAGAGACCATGTCCAGCATGGTGGGGCAATGATTGTGTTGGGGTGATGTCCAGTGGAGCAATGATTATGTAGAGACCATGTCCAGCATGGTGGGGCAATGATTGTGTTGGGCTGATGTTAAGTGCGGCAATGATTGTATTGACGTGACGTCCTGTAGTCTTGTTGAAGTGATATCTAGTGGAGGCAACGGCTGCGTTGGGGATGATGGCCAGTAGAATGATGATTGTCTTAGAGTGATGTTCAGTGGGCCATAAACTGTGTTGGGAGGGAGGGGGTGGGGTGTCAATGATCATTTTAAGGTGATGTCCTGTGGTGCTATGATTGTACGGGGATTGTGTCCAGTGAAGCAATCATCGTGTTCGCGTGATGCCCAGTGGACAATGATTGTATTGGTGTCATGTTTATCGGGGCAATCATTGTGTTAAGATGATGCCCGCTGGGACAATTCTTGTGTGGAGTAATGTCTAGTACAGTCAGGCAGGGATTGTGTTGGAGGTGATCTCCGGTGAGGAACTGATTGCGTTTTGCGTTGTCCTGGACCGAACAGGAGAAAGCAGATCGTCACCTTTTACAAGCCGGAGAGAGCCTGTGTTTATCCTGTATACATTTTGCGCCACCGACAAATCTGACAGATCGTTAAACATCCGCTGACTCAGTGTGCTAAGTATCCAGTCGGCGACTCTCCCTCTGTGTAAAGAAAGTGTTCTGCTTCACGTGCAACTAAACGATTGGTACAAAGAAGTCCAACAGCATCAAGTCTGTCACACGCTAGGTACGACATTTCGTTATTTGTGGGATTATGCAGCGTTAATGTTGTTTTAGGCATTGAAGAGACACGAGTGTTAATTTGCTGCATAATTAAATACTTGTTCGATGGTGTTTAGAATAAAGATGTCCCTCGACTAGAGAATGTAAAGTAATGTAAAAGGATATTCATAGAGCGCTTTACCTCGCAAGAGCCCAAAGCGCATATTACAGAAAAACATGATAAAATACTAATTCTAATTCAAAGCATACACACACACACACACACACACACACACACACACACACACACACACACACACACACACACACACACACACACACACACACATGCTCGTGCACGCGCTCGCACACATACACCACACAGATACACACACACACACACACACACACACACACACACACACACACACACACACACACACACACATACACACACACACACACACACACACACACACACACACACACACACACACCACATATACACACACACACACACACACACAAACTCACACACGCAGACAGACACACGAGCGCGTCAACACCAGCAAACACGCGCACAGTGATAAGTGGATATTGTTAATCAGACCGAGGAAAAAGATGTGTCTTTAGGGAGGTTTTAAAAGTTTCTTAAGTGTCCATGTTATGCAGAGAAGAAGGGAGACCATTCCACAGAGCAAGTGCCAGGTAAGAGAAAGATCGTTGGCCTGAAGTTTTCAGACGAGCTGTTGGAAGCCGAAGCAGACGAGAATCGGTGGATGAGCGTAAGTTGCGAGACGGAACATAGAGATGGAGGAGGTCAGAGAGGTAGGAGGGAGCCAGATTATTCAGTGATTTGCAAACCAGGAGGAGATCTTTAAAGTCAATGCGAGACCGAACTGGGAGCCAGTGTAAGGATGACAGAATTGGTGATATGTGGTCAGATCTAGAGGAGTGGGAGATCAGACGGGTGGCATTGTTCTGGACTTTTTGAAGTTTAGAGATGAGCGTTAAGGGACGACCGGCAAGGAGTGAATTACAATAGTCGAGCCGAGACAGAACAAAAGAACAGATTAGAGTCTTCAGGGCATTTGGAGTAAGGAAGCGGAGAACTGAACTGGGAAAATGGCCTGTAAGTCCATATGATCTCGCGTCTCCTCTTAGTCTACTTATGCATCGTCTATCCCTTCTGTACGGAATGAATCAAGAGAGAGGGAAATGTCAGTATCTCTAATGCTGTAAACCTATTTGGCATCCGTCTGTCCCTTAAGCATGCATACACACGCCCAAAACTGTTTCTGTCTCTTCTAACTCTGGGTTTTCCATCCCAGAACGCCCATCAACATCGAGTCACGCACAGATATATCGCCAAACCAGTACAGATTGTGTATGCCAGACGCAGGAGGATGTACCAGCGCGACACTCCTTTTCTCTTGGCTTGTCCTTAAGAGGGGAACTCATCAGCCCTTGTTCTCAAGGAACGCTTATCTCCATCTCACGTACTACATTTGGTGGATGTCATCTTTGAGCCTGGATGTAACTGGATTACTAGTCTTAGTCCCCTTACTGATACCTGATGCTGGAGCAGACGTATCAGCAGTTACAGAGTTAACCAGTTCAGAACCATTGACAGATACCTTTCATTTATTTGTGTGGCTTTCAACGCCCAATACCCAGTCTAGGACAAATCGGGGGGCGTTCACTTTCACCGACTGCATTTTTGTCGAATAGACTTCCGCTGAGTGAGCACTGTACATTCGCCAAGAATTGTATTTGTCCAGGGGTACTTGTAAAAGGGTGGGTTTTTTTTTTTGCCTCAATCAGCCACGTAACATAATTATTAACTCTAGCAAGTATTTCAAGAACACACGTAATTTATTCATGTAATCAGTAGAGCCAGTCATCTCCCTTCTAATACTCATTCAGAAAAGAGCACAGAGAGAGAGAGAGAGAGAGAGAGAGAGAGAGAGAGAGAGAGAGAGCGAGAGAGAGAGAGAGAGACAGACAGACAGACAGACAGAGACAGAGAGGCAATGACAGACGGACAGCAGACAGACAGACAGAGAGACAGACAGACAGAGAGACAGAGAAATAGAGAGATGAGACAGACAGACGGAGGGACAGACAGACAGAGACAGAGGCAGAGAGAGAGAGAGAGAGAGAGAGAGAGAGAGAGAGAGAGAGAGAGAGAGAGAGAGAGAGAGAGAGAGAAAGACAAGACAAGACAAAATTCTTTATTTACGAGGATAATAGATAAGCACTGACGTGCTTTTTTATATCCAGTCCTCGCCCTGAGCAGGGACTACAACATGCAGTGAAATCAATTAATGTAAGAAAGCAAAGAAGCAAGCTAAGCGGTCATGTAATCATAGAGGAACAGCAAATGAAAATAGAAGAGAAATGAAAACAAAACAAAAAAAAAAGAATAATAATAAACAGAAAAGAAATAATAATAATAATAAAATAAAATAAAAATAAAAATGAGAATAACAATAACGAAGAGGAAGGAGAGAGTGGGGGTAGGGAGTGAGGTGGGCTGGGGGAACATATGTAAATTATGTACTACAACGTACAAGATTGGCTTGTATGAAAACAGACAGTGAAGTGAATATGACAAAATACGTACATATTTTTGAACACACACATACACGCACGCTCGCACGCATAGAGAGAGAGAGAGAAGAGAGAGAGAGAGAGAGAGAGAGAGAGAGAGAGAGAGAGAGAGAGAGAGAGACAGAGACAGAGACAGAGACAGAGAGAGGCACAACATGTAATCATTTTTCGTAAGGCATGAAAATACGTAGAAGGTATTAAGCAAAGTG
>CM065720.1:3935408-3942908 GCA_033310375.1 Conus canariensis
ATCAGTATTACATCACAACCACCTACCCCACATCTGTGCAACAATACCCACTCCCATCCATCCCATCCCCACCCTCCCCCCACTGACCCCATTCTGCAGAGAGAGAGAGAGAGAGAGAGAGAGAGAGAGAGAGAGAGAGAGAGAGAGAGAAAGAGAGCACCAAAAATTCATCTCCCCATCTAATAGCCAGCCACCTACCCTTCCCTTCACTGTGACTGTGGATATCTAGCCTCATTTCATGGGGGACAGACACGTCATCTTTTGGACACCCGTCAGTGAAGCACCATCCTTATGTAAACACCCAAGGACCGACAGTAGCCTTCGTAGCAGCACTACCCCCCACCCAGCCAGACCTCAGGAACTACGTACGGCTGAAAATCAATTCCTGACCCTCATGACCCAGACGTCTATGGGCCCGGGATGGAAGGGGGGTAGGGGGGGGGGGGGACAAGATGAGTGATGGTTGAGAGGCTACTGAGGGGGTGGGAGTAAAAAGGGACTGTGGAGAGAGAGAGAGAGAGAGAGAGAGAGCGAGAGAGAGAGAGAGAGAGAGAGAGAGAGGACAGAGACAGATAGACAAACAGAAGACAGACAGACAGACAGATACAGAGACAGAATAAAGGATCTAAGCACCCTGCATATGTGTGATGAGCTGAATGATCGTCAGTGACGTTTTTAGCCCTGCTGAATATATACGGGAAAAAGTGTTCATATTTCTTTTAGAAAGAAAAAAAAAAAAAGGGGGGGGAGGGGGGGGGGGGGAGGGAGGGGGGTAAAAATCGATTATTTTAAAGACAGCCTGTGGCACCCAATACGCCGTGTTTTAATCATTCCCATCTTCCGAATTTCAGACAAATTTTCGTCTGCAATCTTATTCGAATCCTTATCTCCCTCTACACGGAGTTCCTATTATTTTTAAGGGTGTGTGTTGGGGGCGCTGGGGGGGGGGGGAGGGAGGGAGGGTTCGTTTGTTTACTTTTTTTTTTATTACTTTTTTTTGTTTTTCGTTTCGGTGTTCTGTAAATAACCATGTATGCAGGAGGGTCTACTTGATTGTTAGGGCTTCCTTATTGCTTATATGGAGGTGTTTTACAACCAGCAGGTAACCAGTATCCTGTAGCATGCCTGATGACCTCTTCACAAAGTGAAACAGCTGTCAGTTGCTTGTCCAGGACTTGCCCTTTGAAGGAACACTAAAGCAGTGAGAGCGGTCACCGGAGCAGACTTTCTTCCAGCGGTCCCTTCCTTTAAACACAAGTACCTCTTTTAAAGAAAGTACCTCTTTTAAAGCAAGTACCTCTTTTAAAGCTATGTATTTCAACAAACCTCTCATGTTTATTCCATGCCCAATTAAATATTGAAGGCATCCAGCGGTCCCTTCCTTTAAACACAAGTACCTCTTTTAAAGCTATGTATTTCAACAAACTTCTCATGTTTATTCCCTGCCCAATTAAATATTGAAGGCATTTTAGCGAAAGTATCATCATCAGTTCTATAACATGTCCTGCATCAGCCTATGAGTCATTTAAGCTTGTGGAGTGATGCCTAGTGTTTTAAAACTGGGACGTTTGGGGAGTGATTTTCAATTTTCAGTTCTTGTGGGGTTTCATCCATAGTTTCTGCCCACCATGGGCTGTATTAAACACAAATGTTTTACCAATATCGCATTTTTAATTGTTGACAAAATTCACACTACAGCATTATCTAACATTTTAATATTCCCCATCACTGATTCCCTATTTACACTATACATGTGTGAGGTATTCCCCTTCACTGATTCCCTTTTTACACTATACATGTGTGAGGTATTCCCCTTCACTGATTCCCTTTTTACACTATACATGTGTGAGGTATTCCCCTTCACTGATTCCCTTTTTACACTATACATGTGTGAGGTATTCCCCTTCACTGATTCCCTTTTTACACTATACATGTGTGAGGCGGATCTGCATGATTTTTGAGGGCATCCTTTTTGCTTATATGAAAGTGTTTCATACCCAGCAGGTCGTGTGCAGGTCCTGCTGACACCTTCCCCCACCCCCTCCCCCTTACACACACACACACACACACACACGCGCGCGCGCGCGCGCGCGCGCCTTTGGAGGAACATATAAACCACTAATACTCACTGGAGTAGGATTTCTTTTCATTCCCCCTTCTCCAAAAACGCATGTCTGTCTTTTAAAGTTATATACTTTAACAGGGACAAATCGTATATTAGTGCTTTCACTGTTTCAATCCATTTTAGTAAGCGTGAGTAACTTTCATAGAACATTAAACAGAATTGTGCTGAAAACCCACATTTCCAGTCATCTTCTCTTTGATGTCTGGATTTGCTGGGTCTGAATGACCGGATTCTGCTGACCCAGAGGTACGGATCCTGGATCAGGTTTGACAGAGAGGAATAGAGGAGAGAGATTATCTGGGGGATTATCGCGAGGAAAGGAGACGATTAAATGACCATATTAGAGAGAGAGAGAGAGAGAGAGAGAGAGAGAGAGAGAGAGAGAGAGAGAGAGAGAGAGAGGAGAGAAGAGACTTGAACGGTCAGCGCTTGCCCACGGACTTAAGGGTTATGGATTTAAACCACAGTTGGGATCCAATTTTCTTTCAGCTTTGAATAGGTACCTAAATGAATTTAGAAAGGGTTAAAGGTCGTGTAAGGAGAAAGATGGGCCCTACATCTTCTTTTTTTTAAATTATTATTCTGTGCCTCAGGCAAGGTGAACCTCTGACAGGTCACTATCTCTATGGCATTAATCCATGGAACTTTATTCTTGAACTGTTTGACGTGTTCAGCACTTAACTTAAAAAACAATACATAACCAACTGTACATCTTCAGAAATAGTCAAGACGCTTGTTGTTTCTTGAAGAAAAAAATCAACAGATAACCAACTACATACTACCTCTTTCTGTGATGGTAGCGTTCTGGTCACATTTCAGTGCAGACAGACGTTTCATCCCCTACACCATCAACAAACTACCAGTCTTGTGGAGACACCACAAGGGAAATGGGCAGACAGCAGCCTACGCGGCAACAGCGTCCAGCCAGACCTCTTAAGGATGACTCCACCCCCTCCCCCTCCCCAAGGGGTGTGACTACTAGTGACTGAAAATCAGTCCCCGACCCTCCTGACCCAGATGTCGGCAGGGTGGAGAGGATAGAGAGAGAGAGAGAGAGAGAGAGAGAGAGAGAGAGAGAGAGAGAGAGAGAGAGAGAGAGAGATGATGATGATGTAGGGTGGGTCCCGGAAGGAATGGAGACAATCAAATGACTGTAAACGTCGCCTGGCAGATGTGTGGCAGACCAGAATCCTGGCACTGGCGGTGTCTTTGACCCTTTCTCTTCAACTCAGCAGAAATGTTAGGGATAAGTGTTTCCCATGTCAAATTACGAAGCATCAGAAATCGATCAAAACGAAGTGAAAGAAGATACATGAAAGCCTGTCCATTTGTTATTATCTTAATATGGCGTCATTGCCATCAAGTGTACGATGTTCTGTACCTGAAAGTTTAGTTGGGCAGTTAAAGAAGACCTAAGTGGTCGAAACGCGTCGTGTTTTGTCTTGTGATTCGTTTGTCCATGTTAAGTGGCAGTTATTTCAAATGTCTTTTAAAATCTGAAAGTTTAGGTTAAACGTTTTCTAAATTCCTTACAAAATGTAGCCAAACAGGTGATACGAACAGGAATGCATCTTATTCAACAGCCTCTTACACCAATCCCTTATCGTTTCAGAGCTCAATTCTGATTGGAGACATGGCGCTGACTGAGTTCTCCATCCGGTGAACAACTAGGCGTACTAAAGCACAACAAGTGTAATACAAAGACCATCAGCACCCAGCCACAATTCTCTTCCACCATTTACGCCAACGATTGAAGATGATATCTTCCTGACCCAGACGCCCAAATCCAAATACTCTCTGTTTTTAGGTTCAGTATTTAAAAAAAGACATGAATACATAAGCACGTATAATGATAACCATGTTTTTATCTTCTAGCACCCAACCACCCATCTCCTTATCTATACCCTTACCATCTCTCTTCTTCACTTCTCTCCCCTCTCTCTCCTTCCATTCTCGTCATTAGCTTTCAAGTCACGTTTCAGTTAAAGCAGACATTGATCTTTTACACCGAACCCTAGCTTCCAGGCCTACGGTCAGACCACAAGATGAACAAACAGACTGACTAACAGTTTCCAGGCCTACGGTCAGACCACAAGATGAACAAACAGACTGACTAACAGTTTCCAGCCGGGTCTCTCCACCTCCCCTGGGGACACGACTGAAGACCAGTTTCCTTACCCAGATGCTGGAAGCGCAGGAAGGGAGCAAGAGAAGGGGTCCAGTGGAACTGAGAGTGAGAGAGGGTGGAGAAACTAGATGACTGGAAGAGAGGGGTGAGTCGGGGGGGGGGGGGGGGAATGGGAGGAAAGAAGGTAATGGAGATGTGTTGAATGATTCACCTGGCGTATATATGATGTGCCATACACAGCAATTGTCATAATTAAACAGCACTATTGATTACTTCCAATTCAAAGCAAGTTTCTTCTTCTTCTTCTTCTTCTTCTTCTTCTTCTTCTTCTTCTTCTTCTTCTTCTTCTTCTTCTTCTTCTCGTCGTCGTCGTCGTCGTCGTCGTCGTCGTCGTCGTCGTCGTCTTCTTCTTCTTCTTCTTCTTCTTCTTCTTCTTCTTCTTCTTCTTCTTCTTCTTCTTCTTCTCCTATTATATTGTAATGAAAAACTATTTTGAAAGAATCTACAAGTAATCGACTGGGATATATACGCCTACATTGTGATGTATTTAGCTATCCAGAATCCCATCATCATCATCATCGTCCTATTTCCTACTTCAGTCAGCCCATTCTTTCCTCTGTCATCTTCCCCTGACCAGGCGAATACAGCATTACAAATTGGCAGTGATGTCAACAAAGGACCGACAGAGGCTGAGGTCTGAAATCTGGTGCATTTTTCTTCTTCTTGAGGTTACAGTCTAGAACCTCAGCACTCCCACGTTACGCGAGTAAAAAACAAAACAAAACAAACAAACAACAAACAAACAAAAAACAAACAAACAAACAAAAAAAAGAAACAAAGAAACAAACTAACGGTTGATTTGTTTTTTGCACAAAAATTCCTCCGCGACAATCGTCTGCTCTGAAACTTCCAGTTCCTATCCCCACCCCTCTCCGCCACTCACCTTCCTCTCTCTTCTCTCATCTGCATGTAACATTTAGTCAAGATGTTTGGATTAAACACCCGTCTTTTCGCTCTGCCATCCAGCTATAACTGCCAGCGAAACTTCCCACCAAAAAAGGGCTTCAGTAAATATCCGGGAGAGGACGAGAAGAGGAGCGATGAGTATCAACACTCTGCCCAGGCTGGAACAATCATTCAGATCCCTACAGAACTGAAGGAAGGGAGTCTCCAAATGGAACGACGGTTTGCGTGGAGGAATTTTCAAAGTACACAATCGTTCAGATACAGGATCGTTGTTGAGACAGCTAGGAACATTATAAGGGTCGGACACAATAGGCGGCGTGGCAGCTGTGCCCATCCAGACCTACCCATGACCCCCCCCCCCCCCCCCCCGGGGGGGGGGGGGGGGCAGGGACTCAAGATCAATTTCCTCTTTCCCCTGACCCAGACGTCTGAAGACCAGGGGCAGGGATAGGGGTAAATATGTGGGTAGAGAAGAGAGGGGGGGGGGATGGAAGTTTTGGGAAAAGGCGGGGGACGGGGTTGGGGGTGTGGGGGTGGGGGTGGGGAAATGGGGAGAGATGAGCGGATGAGGAAGTGAGTAAGGCAATTAAATGTTCATAGATTCTGTCTACTGAAAGAGAATTAAAATAGGTTAGTAAAATCCTACTTGCACCCCAGCCTTCCCACCCATCCCCCGAAAGGGGAATCAAATCAAAGACATCAATACCATGACGGTAGATATTTGAAGAATGAATGGAATCATCGAAAGCATAAAAGCAACGTGTTTCGACTTTGATGTGCTCTGCAGGACATAAATGCAAGCAGTCATCCCTGATTGAGGTAACATTCTCTAGTTTTGTTAACTATTGGGGAAGTCATAACAGTCAAACAACGCTCTTTGAAACTTTTAAACCAAGAAATAAGGAAGGAAACAACGATATCAAACTTATGCAGTGTGCTGTGAACAGTATATGGGATTTAGTTTAGTTTTGTTTGTTTGTTTTTGGAATATTCCCTGGCCTTAAAGGGTCCACCACTTATCATTATCGCACATTCACTGTGACAATAAATAATGGAGGGGGGGGGGGGACAGACAGACAGACAAACCGACAGACAGACATGCGTGGAAGATATGCTAACCATCAACAACGAACTAAAGTCTTTTGATGAAATAGTTGGTATATTGGGAAATTCAGCAAGTCGCCTGCTGGAGTATAATGTTGTGTGCAGTGCAGTGGGCAGGTTTGTGCGTGTTCACCTTGATCAACGACTCGCTCATGACCGAGATTCCCTCAACTTTCCCACATTCTGTGGTAAAAGCCTGTTAAGCATAAGAGGATTATTCGAAAAACAAATAATTGAAAATAAGTACACTCAGCCATGTGCGGTTGGCTTCTGGAAAAGATTATTTAACATTGATGTCACTCAACAGATAAGGACTATTGCCATACAAGCAACAAAAGAAACTAGACTCCGTCTTTTACACTGGAAAATTGTGCATAACATATATCCAACTAACATTATTTTCTTCAAGATGAAAGTTAGAGAAGATAACAAATGTTCATACTGTAAAGATATAGTCGACGTGATAGAACATTTTTTTCTACGAATGTCTTTCCGTCTTGTTACTTTGGAGAAAGATTGAGAATTATATTCTAATTAATCTTGACGTTCATATGAAGATCGATGTCTTAAAAGTAATGTTTGGTGTCACCGACAACACCATAAGAAAAGCTACGCTGAATCAAATTAATCACATAATCTTAATAGGGAAAATGTGTATAAGTATTAAAAAAAAACGCAGGCAACGACATCTATTTATACAATATTTGAAGCCCATATGCTACTCCGTAACAAATATCTGTCGAGATAACTTTATTTTCAATGATTACAGTTTCTCGGTAGATATTTATCCCTCTCGTCTTCTAGATTTATTCACGCAGGAATGGACGCGCGCGATCCTTTTCGCGTTATCGTTCATGCTTTCTCAGTTGGTTGGTTTCCTTTCGAGTATTATCACGAAATGCTGTGTGGTAATTGTGATGCACTGCAGCGTAGTTCGTTTCATGGTATCATCTTCACTACTTCTTTAGTTCACCCTTCTTTTTTAAAGAAGGGAGTAGCGAGATTAACACATTTTTTTTTTCGCTCTCCATTCCTCTGTGCACCCTTCCACTCTTTCGATTTCGTTTGTGAAAGGGCGCACCCAGTTTTGGGGAATATGGAGACTGAAAAAGACTAAGACTGTGAACTGTTTCTTCTCTCTCTCTCTCTCTCTCTCTCTCTCTCTCTCTCTCTCTCT
>CM065720.1:3960408-3965408 GCA_033310375.1 Conus canariensis
AAGAGACAGCCTTGAAAATGTTATTGCTCCGTTTTTATATAGATCACAACAAAATGGACAACTACTTACGATTTTTGTTTTTGCCATTCTTACGGTATAGTCACTAGATAAAGTAGTACCGTTTAGAATGATGCATCTTTAACAACAAATAAAGAAGTGCAGAAGAGCTTTTAAAATGATAACATATGAATGGAAAACGAAAGAAAGAAAGGACACAAATCGCAGCAATAAAAAATTAAAACAACAATAATAACGATGTCGACAGAAACAAAACAATTAATGAAACAGAGCTGAAAAAAGTTGAAAGCACATAATTTTCGTAAGTCTGGAACATCATAGTAATGAAAGAACGTCCGAAGTTTCTATAGCTGTACCTGGTCATTATCTTTGAACTGATACACTTGTGCTGCCTGAAGTAGAAACATGACTGTAACGAGTCAGAAGTCAGAAACAAGACTGTAACGAGGTCAGAAGTCAGAAACATGACTGTAACGAGGTCAGAAGTCAGAAACAAGACTGTAACGAGGCCAGAAGCGCGTGGTCACATTTGATGCGTCATCAATGCAAGCAACGAGGTCTGGGAGTCTCCCGGGGAGACTTGCTAAATCCCACTGCAAATTCTGGAATATGTGAATAAAGTCAACATGAAAGGAAGTGCATGGCTAGCTTGCATTGAGGATCCTAGTGACTGCTGCTGAAAGCCATGAATGTCAGATGCCTTACGAGGAAGGTTATGAGGAAGCTGCTTTCCTGTGGACCGCAGTGCCGCAGAACATCATCAAAGAAAAACATTTCAGCTAGAAAAAAAATTCTATCAGACATTCTGCTGGGTGTATTTCGTGATTCAGGCTGAAAGTCACCACACATCATCTGTGACCCTTCACTTGATCTTGTTTCTGTGCATACTGATCACGGGAGGACGCTCCTTGAACGCTGTAGACTCGAGCCCCCGGATCACCGGAGGAAAAGTTCAAAGGAGAGCCATCAAGGAATCGTACCATGGCTGATCGTCTGGTCTGTGGCAGAAGACATCAGGACCATGCCAGCCTGGCAGCAAGGTGGAGCCTGGGCCAGACAGTTCAGGCTCTGGGCCATCTTGGTAGAGGCGTGCTCTCTTGAGACCATTTGCGGATGACCTGGTACCCGGCGCTGACATTGATTCATGCCTGCACTTGCTCCCTCAATACATCTGCCGCGTTTGGCCCATGACTAGCAGCCCTCTGGACGATAAATCTGCTCTGGTGCCTTGTGCTGGATGATAACCGTCCTATCTTCCTTCTCTCTGTCACAATTATGGTGATAGCAAATCTTCGCTCGGTCTTTGAATAACTGTTGCGGAAAAACTGGAATTTAGGACTCAACTACCTTCGACACTTGCCTGCTGACATGTTTTTCTTCCATCGTGTTTTCATTCCGTCAAAGAACAAACTGCACTTCATTACAAAACAATTATATGTTCAACAGTTGTCCTTTACACACGCAAGATGCCACAATTATCTAGATATAATTCAGCGTTGATATTTGATGGATAAAGAGTCAGAGGGAGATTATCGAGAGAGGTTTTAAATAAAGGATCTCTAACCTCGAAGAATGCCATGGTGGCTTACTACAAGACGTCTGGCTGCCCCCCACACTATTTACTCCGTCATCGACTTTTGCCTGCATCTCCCCTTCATGAGTTTCGCTCAACTGTCGTTTCAGAATTACAGTCAAAGACTCCGGGCCAACACATGCTGGTCTGTACAGCTAAATTCACTGAAACGCATTTACTTGCACAGTAGTCATTGGTGACTAGCCTATACAATTTTCACACAGCAGTCATTGGTGACTAGCCTATACAATTTTCACACAGTAGTCATTGGTGACTAGCCTGTACAATTTTCACACAGTAGTCATTGGTGACTAGCCTATACAATTTTCACACAGTAGTCATTGGTGACTAGCCTATACAATTTTCACACAGTAGTCATTGGTGACTAGCCTATACAATTTTCACACAGCAGTCATTGGTGACTAGCCTATACAATTTTCACACAGTAGTCATTGGTGACTAGCCTATACAATTTTCACACAGTAGTCATTGGTGACTAGCCTATACAATTTTCACACAGTAGTCATTGGTGACTAGCCTATACAATTTTCACACAGTAGTCATTGGTGACTAGCTTATACAATTTTCACACAGTAGTCATTGGTGACTAGCCTATACAATTTTCACACAGCAGTCATTGGGGACTAGCCTATACAATTTTCACACAGCAGTCATTGGTGACTAGCCTATACAATTTTCACACAGTAGTCATTGGGGACTAGCCTGTACAATTTTCACACAGTAGTCATTGGTGACTAGCCTATACAATTTTCACACAGTAGTCATTGGGACTAGCCTGTACAATTTTCACACAGTAGTCATTGGGGACTAGCCTGTACAATTTTCACACAGTAGTCATTGGTGACTAGCCTATACAATTTTCACACAGTAGTCATTGGGGACTAGCCTATACAATTTTCACACAGTAGTCATTGGTGACTAGCCTATACAATTTTCACACAGTAGTCATTGGTGACTAGCCTATACAATTTTCACACAGTAGTCATTGGTGACTAGCCTATACAGTTTTCACACAGTAGTCATTGGTGACTAGCCTATACAATTTTCACACAGTAGTCATTGGTGACTAGCCTATACAATTTTCACACAGCAGTCATTGGTGACTAGCCTGTACAATTTTCACACAGCAGTCATTGGTGACTAGCCTATACAATTTTCACACAGCAGTCATTGGTGACTAGCCTGTACAATTTTCACACAGCAGTCATTGGTGACTAGCCTATACAATTTTCACACAGCAGTCATTGGTGACTAGCCTATACAATTTTCACACAGCAGTCATTGGTGACTAGCCTATACAATTTTCACACAGCAGTCATTGGTGACTAGCCTATACAATTTTCACACAGCAGTCATTGGTGACTAGCCTGTACAATTTTCACACAGCAGTCATTGGTGACTAGCCTATACAATTTTCAAAGCATGTAGGAAATGAGAAAAGCTGACACATTTTTGAGCTAAATCACAGGTAATGGTAAGCTAAATCACAGGTAATGGTAAGCTAAATCACAGGTAATGGTAAGCTAAATCACAGGTAGTGGTAAGCTAAACCACAGGTAATGGTAAGCTAAATCACAGGTAATGGTAAGCTAAATCACAGGTAATGGTAGATGTAAGCACCGACGTTTCGAGTCATGGTTCTTTCATTGATGACTGAAATGGGGGCACTTCAGAGGTTCTTACTACGTAAGTAGGATAGCAACAAAAGAGACACAACTGCCGGTTGGCTCAGTAGAAGCGCACTAAGTATGATGGAGTCAGTTGTTCAGTGTTCAAATCTGCTGACGCCTAAGATGAAAAATACTGTTTCCCTTACTCGTTGTAACGCTATATTGTACTAGTGGTACTGTGTTTTATAGAATAAGACATACCCTCGATTCCGTTCTCCTGTGGTTGTTATGTCTCCGTCTGCTGTGTCATCTTAATAGGTGTTTAAGTCAAATCTAAATTCAATAGAAAAATAAATAAAGAAAAAAGAAAATGTGAAACTGAGGGACTGACTACGGTGAGGGTGTGTGATAAAAAGGGGAGAAAATCGGGGACAGGGGATGGGGTGGGGGGAGGGGGGGGGTGAAGGGTGTAAAATAAAGGAAGGATAGTCAGATATATTGAAAAGAAATAAAAACGGGATGAGGACGGAGGGTGGGGTGGGGGTGGGGCAGGAAGGAGAGTTCGTGTTTGTCGGTCGTTTCAACTCGACAGATTTGGACAGATTCTACAGTCAGTGAGAGCGTTCGTGCAGGCTGGGGGGCGGAAACAGTTGGTGCTTCATTGACAAAGAGAATTAATCACAGCGGGTTCCCTACTTCCCCATCCATCCAGGAACTCGTTGAGATTAGAGGAGCCCGGCAACCTATGGATTGTAATATTTCCGTGTCATTGTGATTAATCGAGCAAGCGTGGGTGCGTGAGTGTGCACGCACAAACGCAGGCACGCATGCACACACACACACACACACACACACACACACACACACACACACACACACACACGCACACGCACACGCACACGCACGCACTCACGCACGCACGCACGTACGCACGCAAGCACTCACGCGCTCACGCGCGCGCGCACACATACACACACACACACCACACACACACACACACACACACACACACACACACACACACACACACACACACACACACACACACAGCGCATGAATACGTCTATACACATATACACGACAATCAGAGACAGACAGACAGACAGAAAGACAGACAGACAGACAGAGACAGAGGCAGAGGTTTAATGAGGAAATAGAGTAAGCTTATACTTTTTATCCATCCTTACATCGGTAGAGGAAAATACATTAAGAAAACAAATGCATCAAAGCAGAAGTCCGTTGATCACCATGACACCATTTTATCTTCGAAGAAAGCAGCACAGTAAACACCCACCTCTCTCTCTCTCTCTCTCTCTCTCTCTCTCTCTCTCTCTCTCTCTCTCTCTCTCTCTCTCTCTCTCTCTCTCTCTCCTCTCTCTCTCCTTCACACTGCTTCTTCCTCTGTCGAACTCCACCCCTGGATGTCTCTCTCTCAGTTTCTTCCAGTCCGTCACCCTGTCTGTCTCCCGCCTCACTCTCACGTTGTCTCCCACACCCATCCAATCCCCATCTTGCCTCTTCCTCCGTCTCTCTATTCACCACGTCAGTCATTCTAAGAGAGAACCCGTCCTCTCTTTCCCCTCTTCCCCTTTCAATTCCCCATTATGGCACTTCTGTGTATCCCAGGTCCTTTCGATCCTGTCTATCAGCACAGAGAGACAAAGGAAGAAAGAACAGGACAGAGATGCGCTCAGTCAGCCTAGCAGTGTCATTCTTTTGACCGCAGATGTCGTTTAATGCTAACCACAGCCAATGCAAATGAATCGAACCAAAAAACT